>JAQFZO010000578.1:0-22853 GCA_034695885.1 Geophilus flavus
CTGCGGTTGTCGGTCATTTCCATTGAATAAAATTTCAACATAACCAATTAATATTTAATGTCATTGGGGTGATTACTTATTGGGATATTCAGAAAAATGTATGTGAATGTGAATATGAATATGGTCATCATCAGTCATCACTTTTTATATGTTAATTTGCACGATCATATAAATATTAATTGGTTATGTTGAAATTTTATTCAATGGAAATGACCGACAACCGCAGTGGAAATAAATGGAAAAATACGCCAGCTAAACAGCTGAAACCCAAGCTGATGTTACAGAGTCAATAACTCCATCTAGTGTAAATATCGAACACCAACTGCATGCTTCAGTTTGGAGATAAATTTGTACCACAGAAATAGAGGGCGCCACACGCACTTGATGACATCAAAACAGGACACTTGTCTCGCACTTGTCTCAATGTGGTGCATCAGAATCAGAATTGTATGGAATTCCAAGGATGACACTTCACAACAAGCTGAGGGGAAAACAGCTTGACAATTGGTGAGCAATTGTTTTTTTTTTAATCAGGAGAAGCAATTCTACCCAAAAACATCTGGAATTTTAATGAGACCAATTTTTGATCCAAAAGTGAAAAAGTTATTGCAAAGTTATCTCCGGAAAAAGTGCTAAATACATCAAAAACAGCGATTTCAATTATGTTCAGTGACAATGCTGTTGCTACACTGGCTCCTCCATTACATCATCATAAATCTGAGAATTTATGGATAACTTGGTACCAGCAGGAACCAAAGAGTTGTTGCTACAATATGACCATATCTGGCTGGTTTGACACCATCACATTCGAATATTGACTTGTGACACTTGTGTTACCCACATTTAAAAAACAAACAGAAAAAAAGGCGTTGATTGGTGACAACTTGTCAAGCCATATTAACTTGGCTGTTAATGAGGAATGCAAAAAACATTGCATTTATCTGCTTGCCACCGAACACAATACAGTGCACCATTAGTTGTTGCTTATTTTCACCCACTGAAAGCGGCTTGGAAGAAAGTGTTAACTGAATATAAAGAAAGACATCCAAATGCAGTTGGTTTACCCAAAGAAGATTTTTCAAGATATCTAAAAAGAACACTTGAGTGTTATGTCAAAAAAAGCTCTTGTGTCTAAGTTTTGGAACCTAAATTTTTCCAGTAAATCAACAGGAAATTTTAACAGATTTGGGCAGACCCAAACATGATCAGTTTCAGACTCATTTATTACTCATCTACAACATACACGGGGACCAGATGAAAATAGTGGACCAAGAAGAAAAAGACAAAGATTAAACTATTCCTGCAGGAAGAAGCTACACAGAAGTATCATCTGAGGAAGATGGGATAACTAGTGAAGGATCAAGTGATGATGACAGGAGCAATAGTAATGTACCTGAGCAACAATAGTAGTAACAAGTGTAATGCCCGTGCGTTGCTACGGTCGTTTTGTGCAGTTGCCCGTTATCACGTTTGTTACCACTAAGGTAACAGGAGCGTTTTTAAGAATAGGAGAACCAAATCAATGCCATGGAAAAAGAACATGGGCACAACCAAAATGGAAAAGACAAACAGAAAATTTTTAAACTTCAATGGAATGAGGAAATAAAGAGGCACCAGCCCTCACTGGCTAGAAAATATATTAAGAGGACTATATTTCAAACCAAAGAAAGCATATATAATTTTAAGAGTAAGCATTTACATACTTGTTGTTTTATGAAGTGAGGTTTTTGTTTTGTATAATTTCTCCTGGTTTGAGATTATGTGATTGCTTAGTTGATTCTGTTTTTGTATGTGATGTAGTTGATGATGACGTTTTTGTTGATTGGTTTTGTTATCGATTTGTTGCTTCAGTTGATTGAGCTTTTTGATGTATGTGTGTGTGTGCATTTTGTTACTGCAGTAAAGAAGATTTTAGTTTTGTACAAGTGGACTGGTATTCATTATTTACTACATTTATGTGTTGGCTGAGCGGAATTTGATTTGGTAGGACAACAGTCGAGGATTTGATATGAGTGAGCGATGAATTCGTGTACAGCAGTGAAGGTCATCAAAGAGCCAAGATGGCGGAGCCCAGTACGAACGTTTTGTGCTTGCTGAATCGAGTGAAATGATAGTCAACAAAGGTTATGGGCCTTGTCAACGTGAAAACTGTTTGGAACGTTTGTTTTTGAAGAATTTGGTGGTTTTTTTGGACTGAATTGTTTGTTTTTGGAGAATTTTCGAAGAAAATGTGGAATTTTTGAAATGAGTTTGTTTTTGCTTGGTTTGGAAGAAATTTGTTGTTTTTTTGAATTGATTTGTTTAGTTTTTTGAAGCTTTTGAAAGTTTAAGTTGTTTGGTATTGTTGTCAAGTTTATTGCTGCTTCTGGGTCGTAATAAAAACACCTGAGTTGGGCATCAGTTCAACTATACTGTTCGACCTAATTTCTTCAACAGCTGGTATTCCTTAAATGTTTTTTTTTTTTAAAATGTGATTACCAGTTACGCTCGATGCTTACCTTTGTTTGATGCTGCCAAAGCAGCTTTTAATTTCTCGTTTTCTGTTTCTAAACTTATGATGTTTTCATCCTTGAGAACGCACTCGAACTTCCAGTCGTCTAATTGCTTCATCAAATAAGTTATTTTTTCAGAATTCTTTTCTCTGTCAGATTTTATTGTCCCACTAAATTTGTCGATTAAAGATTGCAATTTGTTTACATGAGACCGTAAATTAAAAACAGTTTTTGCAGAATTGGACTCGAGTGTTGCATTCTCAAGTTTAAGATCTCTATTCGCACTCTTGAGATTTTCATTTTCATTTTGCACAACGATCGTTTCCCTGTCGGGATCCCCACAGTTCGTTGATAGACTTCTCTCCATCTTTAATACAAACAAAGTTGTGTCGGGATTTTCTATTCCAAGGTAACTGTGGTTTGTGTGATAATGTTATTTCTCCCCGCTATAATGTCAGTGGCGGCCTCCTGTGGCGGTTTCTTTAATTATAGCAATTAAAGAAACTGCCACTCCCATTTTCAACCATACCACTGTGATCGATAAACAGGATTTAGCGAGGGATTTAGTCTCTCTTTATCAGCAAATGGCGCCACGCATCGAAAAACATTCACGATGTCTCAAAGCAAAAAAACAACCACAGGCAGGCATGTCGGGACCACCGAATAAAAGATTCAAGTAAATATTCACGAATTACGATTCCTGGCGATTAAATAATTTAATTTTTAATCTTTTAGGGGATCTCAAGATGAAGAAAAGGACTCGCGTTTTGCAGCTAACTTGGCAAACTTGATCGAACTCGACGATGAAGACATGTTACTCGCCTTACAAAAAAACGTGGTTGATGTGCCGGAATATGTTTCCACGACGGGCCATCGATATGAAATTGTTCAATGACGAACATCGTGTGTGGCGTTTATTTAGAGAGATAGTTGAAAGTCTCGCGCACATACATCAACAGGTGACTAAATACAAAATTTTATATTTAAATTTAATAAAATTAATGTCATTTAAACAAATCTTTTAGGGAATGATTCATCGAGATTTGAAACCAGTAAATATTTTCTTGGATTCAAACGATCACGTTAAAATCGGAAATTTCGGGCTTGCGACTACGGACATCATTAACAAAAGTATTTTTCTTAAATCAATAACGAATAAATTTAAAAAATTTTATTTTACAATATTTGTTTCGCAGAGCCTTGTGTTGGATTCGGCATCAACAAATACAGATCTGAAATCAAATCTGGAGAATATTGCTTCTCGCTCGGATCCATTTGACGATGGAACACTTACTGGGCGTGTCGGTACCGCTTTATACGTTGCTCCCGAAATAAGTGCCATGGTTAAAATGAATTATAGCCAGGTTATAACGATTTATAAATTTTAAAAAATCAATTTATTCTTTATTAATCTATAAAAAAATTTTTCTTTTTAGAAAGTTGATATTTACAGCGTAGGAATAATTTTTTTCGAAATGTGTTACCGACCATTACCGACAGCGATGGAGCGAGTTAAAGTTTTGAGTAACATTCGGCATTCGGAAATTAAACTTCCATCAGAATTTGACGAAGATTTGATGGCTAATCAAGCGCACATTATTCGTTGGTTGTTGAGTCACGACGTCGATCGAAGACCAACTTCATTAGAGTTGTTACAATCCGAACTTTTACCGCCACCTCAAATGGAAGAGGCAGAATTGCAAGAAATGTTACGTCATACGATTAATAATCCTCAAAGCAAATCGTACAAACATATGGTCAGGAATAATTGATTTTTTAAAAATGTTTTGCTTAAAAATTTTTTTTTTTATATTTCAGCGCTGTTTAAACAAGAAGTTACACCTGCGACTAATTACACGTACGATATGGATTACTATAAAGGGAATTTTAACAGTCGTTTAATTCTTACACAAAAATTCGTAAGGAATGAATTGAGTAAAATATTCCAGAAACATGGTAAACAACTTTTTTTCAACGATTATTTCGATTATGTTTTATAAGTTTTATTTATTTTAGGGGCTTTGAACGTCATAACTCCACTCTTTATGCCAAAAAGTTTGTTTTACGAATACAATGATTTGTGCGTGAATGTAATCGATTATAGCGGTGCCGTTATGAACTGAAGGTATAATAATTGAATTAAAAATTAAAAAATATGTAAATTTTAATTTATTTTTTTTGTTTTCAGATGTCTTTCGCTAGACATATTATGAAAAATAATAATATAAATTTAAAACGGTACGCTATTTCTCGCGTGTACCGAGAAAGAAAAGTATTTGGTTGCCAACTCAGGGAATTATTCGAATGTGCCTTTGATATTGTCACTCCATCATCCGGCAGGTGATTAAATAAATTCATTTAATTAATTTCGTTTTTGGAAATTTATAAATTGTTCCATTAGTCTCATTGCCGATGCTAATTTTTGATTTTACTTATTTTGAAGGTATTCTTATCACTTAAGATTGTGGTACTTGGACGGCTGTGGTATAATGCGTCATCAGAAAAGTTTGGCAGAGAAACAGGCGACGCCTTTACGCGTTGTTTGTCAACCTGGTGGCCTGTCGGATAAAGTAACTTTTGAGATGCTGGGCTCCGATTACGTTGCCGAACTGAGGGCCGAAGTTACTCGTTGGTGGGAACAGTTGCAACGAGCCCAACAACAGAAGCGGAAAAACGCAGTAAGAATTATATTTTAATATATTTAGAAATTGGATGTTTCATTAAATGTTTAAATATTTCAGGAATCTGGCTCGAGTTCTCAAGACTACGGTGAAACTTCTTCCGGCATGCCACCAACCGAGGGTCCAATTAGAATGATAACTCAAGGCCAAGAATTATCGGCTGATTTGGATGAACGGACATTGCAGGACATGGGTTTTAAAGACATGCAATTGGTATTCGTTTCTGTCGGTGCTGCAAGGCCTCAAAGGAAACGGGAAGGTTTAGAACCTACGTCCCAGTTACCTGCTCCTCCAAGATTCAAGTTGCCAATGGAACTTTTATTGCAAACTAGTCATTTTGAACAACTGTTTTGCTTAATGCAACAACTGAGTTCTTTGAAATCAGTAAAGAACATTGGGGTAATGATAATTTATTAAAAATAATAATAGGAGTTTGAAATTTGACTAATTAATAATTTATTTTTAGGACTGGATGCCTCACAGTAAAGGACAATTACTGTCAAGACGAGTGTGGGAATTGCTAATGATGCTGCCAACATGTCCTACTATTTTGCAAGGGTTTCAAAGTCTCGTCATAAAAGTGAGTTACTGATGAGTTTTCTCGAGTTCGTATTTATTTATTTAAGTGATTTTTGTGTTTACAGACGATAGACAGTTCAAATGAAACATCTTTTGAAAATTTAATTGATCCCGCAAGTCCACAGAAATTGATGTATTCTTTGCAAATCGTGGAATCGCTGGCAAAACCTAGTCGGTCAACTAATAAAACTGTTAGTATATGAATATTGCAAGTTTAATTACCAAAAAAAAGAAAAATTAAAATTTATACTTTCAATTTTTAGTTATGCGTTGGGGATGGTGACAATGTAAATAAGGAAATCTCGGACAGCAAGAGTGAACAGGATTTAAGTTTTACTGAAGAGTTTATTAAGCAAGGTGGTCTGAGGCACATATTTGGAATTTTTATGTCTGGAGTTCTGCAGTCGGATGATGGGGAAGATGGAAATGAAGTAAATGGATGAGCGTTGAATGATTAATCTGTGGATAATAACATTTTATTATCAATTTCAGTGGAAACAGGATTGTTTAGCTTATCTGTTAAAACTTATAAATCAATTTGGAATCGATCCGAACGAATTAGAAGTCATTCGCGAAGATGTTATTGACAATTATGAGACTCCACGAAAGAAAACGAAGAAGAACAGGCGAGCAAGTAACGAGAAGTCTCTCATACCCCGTTTAAATTCGGTAAATCATTTAACTCTTTGTGTTTTATAATCATTAATATGATATATTTTTTTCTTTAAGGCAATGCTCGAATTAATGGAAGTAGAACCTGTTATGAACACATTGATGCACGTTTTGGAAGAAGCAGCAACGTTGAAAGATCCAAATTTCTACAAAACAGGATTCTGGGGCCGTGCTCAAGTCGTACATTACACCATCGGCTTGCTAGTTCATTGGTCATTTTCATGCGATGCTGTAAAGGCAGCTTTTTTCAATAGACCTACGTTATCTAAACTTTTGAAGCGGCTTTTACTCGACGATCCTGAGGTAAATTGATAAAAAAAATGTGTATTTAAAATCACATTTTTATTTTTTTAAATTAATATATTAGCCTGAAGTTCGTCGAGAAGCTTGCACTGGACAATACCGACTTTGTTTGGGCACAACCATCGATGGCAAAAGCGGGCAAAAATACATTGCTCCTCTCTTATCTTGTTTACTGAGTTTTTTGCCCGATGCACAAGCAATGAAATGCATGCGATTGGAGGTATTGTCATGTTCAATTTTGGCATATTGCATGAAGTAATTAATTTATTTTATCACAGCCTGAAGAAGATGGGAAAGAACCGTATGGTTCAGCATGCAGGGATTATTTTTGGTTGGTGTGCCGGCTCGTCGACAGTTTAGACGATGATATTATCAAGGAATTTAACGAACAAGTATATTTATTTTTTAAAATGGAGGCAGTGTTATTAAATTTATAAAATAATTTTTTATTTTAGCAAACAAAAAAACTGGATTTCGACAATTTGATAAAGTATTTAGTAGAGTCCATTCTTTCTCGAGACTATCTTGAAACGAGGCATGCAACCGTCGAAGATGATGGCCTTATTGGTTTATTAACGTTGTGCACTGCTGTTATGAAACACAACCCTCCGTTTAAGTTCAGTAAAGATGGTCAGGTAATTATGAGAGAAATACACAACTAAAAAAGATTGTTTTTTCTAAGTTTTTTTTTTGTTTTTAGGCATTTTTATTACAGTTGTTCGATTGTTTATTTGCACTGCCCAGTCCAAAACAACGTTTTTTGCCCAAATGTAAATCAAATCAAGCTCGATCAGCGGCTTACGATCTGATAATAGAATTAATCAAGAAATGCATTGATAATTACACCATACTACACAAATGTTTGCTGAAACAACATAGTCCAGGTATCAGTATGAACGTGCAATAAACGTGGCACAAATGGTTTACTTGATTTTTGTTTTTTTTTTTGCATTGATAGACTCACATTCCCCTTATCCTTGGGATTATTGGCCTCACGAAGACGGTCGATCAGATTGCGGTTATGTTGGCCTTACAAATTTAGGTGCAACGTGCTACATGGCTTCGTGCATGCAACATTTGTACATGATGTCTCAAGCTAGAGTTTCAATACTTGCAGCAAAAGTATGGTTATTTAGTTTTTAAATGTTTTCACATTTATTTATTTTATTTATTATCATTTATAGCAGTGTAACGAAGACAGCAAACATGAAAATACATTGCACGAGTTGCAACGGATGTTTGCTTACTTGCTTGTAAGACATCTGACAATTTTCCCCATTTTAACTAAACGATTTGATGTGGTTTTATCTTGTAATTTTAGGAGAGCGAACGCAAGGCTTACAATCTCAAAAGTTTTTGTAAAGTATATGTAATGGATCACCAGCCATTAAATACAGGCGAACAGAAAGATATGGCTGAATTTTTCACCGATTTAATAAGCAAGTTAGAAGAGATGACACCTCAATTAAAAGAATTGGTCAAGACCTTGTTTTGTGGTGTTATCACGAACAATGTCGTTTCTTTGGTACGTTTGTTATGCAATGTTTTATATTCGTTTTACTAATTCTTTTATTTTTATTTTAAGGACTGTCCTCACGTAAGCAGAACGATCGAAGAGTTTTATACGGTCAGATGCCAAGTAGCAGACATGCGGAATTTATACGTAAAACTTTGATGTAAAATTTAGAGTAGTTGTTTTTGATTCACAATATTTTTTTTAAATTCATTAGGAGTCGCTCGATGAGGTAACAGTAAAAGACACATTGGAAGGAGACAACATGTACACATGTTCTCAATGTGGGAAAAAAGTGAGAGCTGAGAAAATGTAATGTAAACACAGGTCTGTTTAGTTTGGATTATTTGCTAATAATTATTCTTACAGGGCTTGCTTTAAGAAATTGCCCAAAATAATATGTTTCAATACAATGCGTTACACTTTCAACATGGTGACCATGATGAAGGAGAAAGTAAATACTCACTTCTCATTCCCACTACGCTTAGATATGTCAGGATATATAGAAAAAAATTTAATGTCTGAGCAATATAAAGGTATTACCGTATGTGTTTTTTACGTGATTTAATTATTTATTAATTCGTGAATTATTTTAATCCACCGGAAAATTAGTTGATGATTGTTCTAAAGACGATGAAGACAATTACACGTACGATTTGATTGGAGTAACTGTTCACACGGGTACTGCCGATGGAGGCCACTATTACAGTTTTATTCGAGATAGGACGTCTTTAAATAGGGACAAATGGTAGGGAATGCTCGAGTTCTTATTGAATTTTATTAATAAAACCGATTAATCAATCAATTTCGTTTAAAGGTTCCTTTTCAACGATGCAGAAGTCAAGCCGTTTGATCCTGCTCAAATAGCTGCCGAATGTTTTGGTGGTGAAATGACGGTAAAAGTTGTAAGGAATTCGTTTGTTTTCAATGTTTTATACAGTTGAGTGCCTTTTTGTTGTTTCAGAGCAAGACTTACGACTCCGTTACAGATAAATTTATGGATTTTTCTTTTGAAAAGGTTTGTCAATAAAAAATAATTCATGCAACTAACATTTCAACTATTTTTTCAAATTATATTATAGACAAATAGTGCCTATATGTTGTTTTATGAACGTTCGGTTCCTGACGCAACCGATGTGAAAGCAGAACAGAAATCGTCGCGATCATCAGAAAGTGGCAAAGACGATCAACCACATTTCGAATTGTCGAAAGAACTAGCCGAATGGATTTGGCAAGATAATATGCAGTTCCTACAAGATAAAAATATCTTTGAACACACATATTTCAAGTATGTTCCATATAAACATTTTAATGAGTATTTGGACTAATTAATTGTCTATTTTTAGTTTCATGTGGCAAATATGTGGCTACATTCCCCAAACTATGTCGCAACATAAAGATGTGACACTAATGTCAGCAAAGTTGAGCACATCTTTTGTTTTGGAAACTTTAATTCACGCTAAAGAAAAACCTACAATGGTGCAGTGGATCGAGTTATTAACCAAACAGTGTAATTCTAGTCAAAGCGCTTGTGAGGTATCAAATCAGTCTGGTTGTTTGTATGAATTTGGTTGTAATTTACTTCAATTTCAGTGGTTTATGGATCACATGGCTGAAAATGATTGGTGGCCCGTTCAAATATTGATCAAGTGTCCCAATCAAGTTGTCAGACAAATGTTCCAAAGGCTTTGTATTCACGTGATCAATAAATTGAAGCCGGTACATTCAGCACTTTATTTACAGCCATACGTAGATAGGTAAAGCATTATTTTATCTGTTAGTTAATTATTTGAGAGAAAAATTTTTTTTATTGCTTCTCTAGCGATGACTCCTCGGATGTCGACATCACGCAAATCGGGCGATATTCCTGCGTTACACGGTTTATTAGAAAGCTTCTGTCATTGGTATTTATTACTTCTTGTTAATAAAACGATGCAATTTGTTTAATTTATTAATTTCCATCAGATTGAACACGGTGCCAAGCAACATTGCAAACACCTAACCGAATACTTCACTTTTCTTTTGGATTTTGCAAAAATGGGAGAGGAAGAGGCTCAGTTTCTAATTGCAACTGAAGCTATTGCAATAATGGTCAATTTCTATTTGGGACAGAAGACTTCGGAATATGTAAATTAAATGATTAAATATACCTAATCACGAAAAAGCGTCGTTACACATTTTTTTTGTGTTAGATTGATGTTGTATCAGATGAAGATGATGATGATGACGACGATGTCATATCAATTGTCGACGACAAATACAAGCCTGCATCCTTGGAGAAAATGATTACGTTAATTGCAACCTTGGCTGAAAAATCGAGGGGTGACGATCATCGCCTTCAGTTGTCTGAGAATGATTTGAGCGCAGTAGCAGGAGGAAAGGTAGTACCGTAGTTGATGATATCAAAGAAATACTACTACCTATTTTTATCTTATTATTACAGGGATTTCCTTTTCTTTTTCAACAAATTCGTGATAATATCAACATTAGGCAGACATGTAACCTTATTTTCAGTTTGTGTAGATGGAACGATAGGCTTGGAGCACATGTAAATAGGAAAAATAATCTAATATTTTTGTGGTAATTCATAATTTTTTCTGCTTTTCCAGATCGTAACTATGATATTTCAAGCCATTACGAAGCACAACGAGGTTGATCAATTTTTTCACAAAATATTTGTGCATTGCTATTTAGTACTTACTGATAATTTTTCATTTGCAGCTGAATCAACCCTTTTTCAAGCTTCTATCTTTGTTGGTAGAATTTGTGGGTGGACCTCCAGGAATGCCATCATTTACTAATCTTATTTTACAAAGGATTTGGGAAGTGAGTGTACACATTTTTCTGCAAAAATTAAAGTTTTATAATTGGAAATTTATAATCAATTAGTATTTTCAGGTTGCTGAGTATTGTCCTCAGCAATGTCTCGAGTGGTTAGCAATGCAAGTGCCTCGTAATAAAGTGGCCCATTCATGGGTGCTGGCAAACATGGAGTCATGGGTAGAACACTTCTTAATTTCTCACGTCAATCAGCGAGTTCGTCATGGTAAATTAACCGTGTATTAATTTTATTTTGAATTTTATTAACAAAAATTAAATACTTTTCAGCCGCTGCAGTTTTGCTCGTAAATTTAGTTCCTAGTAATAGTTTTCGCCAAGCATATCGAACGGCAAGGACTATGCTGAGTCCTCAGAAAGAGCTCACAGTGAGTTAAAATAAATTCGCCTGTGTTCAGTTTACTTTATTTGTTTTCTAGCAGATGAATGCAGAAAGTGTGTTGACTTTGCATCAAATCTACGATCTTCTGTTACGGCTTTTGAAAAGAGCTAAACACTTCGTTGGTAAATTAAATTGTTTCTGTCTCTCGAGTCACAAGTTTCTTACATCAATTTTTTTTTTTTACATATTTAGATCCAGCTCAACACGGAACGACTAAATTAATGTCATATTTTGCGCTCATGACTTACTGTCTCGTTTCGAGAACAGAGAGACTGATGGTACGATTATTGAATAAGCGAGTGTTTATTTGTTTTAATTATTTTTCTTTTTTAGTTCGGCCAATATTTCTTAGATTTATGGCAACTATTTCAACCAAAACTGTCGGAACCACCTATATCTGTCCATCATAATAAACAAGCACTGTTAATCTTTTGGTATCAAGTTTGCATAGATTGTCCAGAAAATGTTAAACTTATTGTACAGAATGCACATGTAACTAAAAATATTGCATTTAATTACATTCTGTGAGTATTCAGTCGTTTATATTTTTTTAAAACAAATTTTAATTTTCTTATTTTTATTCTCAGAGCCGATCATGATGATCAAGATGTTATGGTTTTCAATCGCTGCATGTTACCCGCATATTACGGTTTACTACGATTATGCTGCCAGCAGTCGCGCGTGTTCACGCGGCAGTTGGCGAATCATCAAAATATTCAATGGGCTTTTAAAAACATAACACCATATACGACACAATACTCTGCGGTAACCTTTAATGTTGTTTGTTTTAACTTTAATTTTGTTTGTGTGTTCTAATTTAATATTATTTTTTATGCAGGCTATCGACGAATTATTCAAACTGATGCGTTTATTTGTGTTGAAATATCCCGACAGCACAGAACAAGAACTTAAAGACATTCACACATTTAAACGCATGACATTGCAGTTGTACCTGGGGATTCTGGATGCGCGATCGTGTTGGACAACACTAATAACTGCTTGCCGAATTTTACTCGAAACAAATGACGACAGATTGTTTCTGCTGTACAATAACGGTTTGCCGATGTTGTTTGAGGTACGGATGCGAAAGCAAATATTCAATCGAACGACTTGTAATTCACAAAATACGTATTTTGTTTTTCAGGCTTTTTTAACTTTACATGTGATGTATCACGAAGCCACAGCTTGTCATGTGGTTGGAGATTTAGTCGAATTGTTGTCCATAGTTTCGGAAATATTGAAATGCGTGAGAATGTTTCGTGAAAATAAAGAAGTTAAACATTGTTTGCTCAATTGGAAAGACAGGGTTGAAACAGCTAAGAAACTGATTACGCTTCTAAATTCGTATACTCCAAGTGAATTGAGACAGTTGTGCATTGGTATAAAATTAATATTTTTAATTTATTTTTTGCTTTTCTCTCTAATTGCTCTTAATGTACTTGCAGAGATCTTGCGGGAATTAATCATGCTTTATCCTGGAGAAATTTTGCAGACTCTGGTTCCTTTATTAACGCATTGCCACGCAACATTTCAGGAAAATAACGTTGCTGGTGAGTTGCAGTTACGAAGTGTTAAAAATAAAAGTGTCAATGTGCTAAAAAGGCAGATTGTAACGTCACATGACGTGACACAAATAAGATTGAGAGGAAGAAGCAAGCTGCTGTGATGCAATTTGTAAACAATTTTTCCTTCCTTTATTTCATAGGAAGGACCTTTAAAGAAATTGCTTCTGGTTTCTGTAAGTGTAGTTTTATTAAAGGGTATTTTCTGATATCAATTTAATTTTAATTGAACGATTGAATTGATGGTTTAACCCTTGGGATATTTAAACGGGTCTGGAAAATCTGAAATCCGTATCCGAACCCGAGCATGTTTAGGGTCGGGTCGGTCGGGTAGGGTCGGGTTTAACACGTTAAAATCAATACTGTTTACGTTTATGTAGTGAATAATGAATCCCCAGTACCCAATTGGTAATGGGTATTGGTTATAATTGTAATTGATTGCCTAAACTTATTTAATTGGATGAAATTCGGGTTTTTTCGGGAACCCGTTACGGGTACAGGTAAGTACGGGTAGGAGGTACTTGTATGAATTACGGGTATGGGTCGGGTAGATTTTCGGGAAAAAAAACTAATAGTATGACTGTTAATTTTTGCAGTTACATTCGGACCTTATTTTCCGAAACAAGGTCAGAAATTGATAGTAAGCAAATCAAATATTCGTCCACAAAGGCCAATGTTTCAGATGTTTCTTCATCCCAGTCAAATTGAAGTTCCTAAAGTGCGTATAAAATTAAATAATTTTTGTTTTATATAATGAAAATTATAATTGATTTTGAAATGGAATTTCTAGGGATTAGAAGAAGATTATGACCAGAGTCTTTTAGATTTCTTTTTTCCATATCATCAATTGGTCGATATGCTGTGTCGAATGGCAATCAACCAAGATTTAGTAACCGAGGGATTAGTCAGTTTGAGTGCCATGGTTGGATTTGAAGGCATTCCCATGCATTTGGCGCTGTTCCCTAAGTTGTGGTTGGATATTTATCAAGCTGAAGTACGTATAAAATAAATATAAATGAATTAAATTTTTATTTTTTTATTTACTAAAAAATAATTTTCTTTTCCAGCATATTGATAAAAAATATATTGAAATGCTGTGTACGAGCAATTATCTTGTTGACTATTTGGAGACTGTTTTAATAGACGAACAGCCTTCTTTAAATAATCCTATTATATATCAGTTTTGCAGTGTATTTTTTCCAAAGGTTTGTAATTTTGCTAAGTTTGTTATAAAATTATTTACACAACTTTGAATTCTCTTTTAAGGTTTATCACCAAGTCATGAATGAACAACTCAAACAGCAAACAAACAATTATATGTCTTCTTTTCCATCAACTGTAGAGCCAAAAGACTTAAGTAAAACTGCGTATAAAACCAATGGGGTAATTAAAAAATATTTAATTAAAAAACCAGTAATTATTTTTTTCAATTTAATTTTTATTTGTATTTTTTAAAAAAAATAGGAACTACGAGTTCTCCTCATAGTGCTTTCAGCAAGTAATAACCAAACTGTAGATGAAAGTTTCGTTCAAGGTTTAAGGCAGTTACAACAGTTATGTGATCTATGTTTAAAACGTGGATTACATCAAGAAGAAATAAGTGAAACTCAAGATGCACGTAAGATTGAAAAAATTAGGGGCAATTTTAGTTTGAAGAAATTAAAATTGAACTTATTTGTTTAGCAAATACTGAAAAGCCTGCGAAAAGGCGAAAAATGAGTGAAACTGCTACAGAATCTGCCACTCTTTCAGTTAGCACCGAGCCCGAATTATCTCAAGAAGGGAGCAGCAAAACGTTAGTTATTGGAGGACCATCGTCTAAAACGGATAACCCAAATTGGATCGAAATATTGTCACAAACCATCAGTCATTTATTAGTAAGAATTCAAGAATTGAATAAAATGAGCACTTGAACAAGGACATGTAAAATGTATAATGAGATCAACCGTGAGCTGAGCCATAAAAACTCTTTAATTCAGTAGGAAAATGATTTTAAATTGAGTCCATTTTAATTATGACTTAAAAGAACAGATGTGACATTAAATGTTTATTTTTTGGTCATCAATTTTACATAAGTATGAAATGAATTCTTTGAGTGTTAGAAAATGAATCTTGAAAGGTTTAGAAACGAGTATTTGCAATTGGAAAGTAGAAAGAATGCCATGTTACACGATGGTTAAGTTTGCTTAAATTTGAAATACCGTATCTGATTTTTGCTGTGATGGTGAATAATTTAGCTATTTTTTGTAGCCTGTAATTATTTATTTTGTAACCAGTCGGACACTACAGCATCTCATAACAAAATTAACTTCTTGATTAAATATTTCGGTGGGTTTGTCGTGTTGATTTTGTTTGTGAATGACACTGCTTGTAATAAATTAATTTTTTTCATTTTTTAAAAAAGCAAGATAATTGTTATTTTTAGCACTACAGTGAAAATGAATTTTATTATCGTTTTCTCCTGTTTTTTATAACTAGAATAATTTGCTTGTGCAAACAAAAAATAAAAATAATGTACTATATAACATTGTAACTAAAAGTTATAAATGTTTTAAATTTTTTTGGTTACAGTAATACAAAAATTGTAAATGAACATTCCAAACTTAAAATTAAAAGAATAATGAAATTCACTTTTGTAACCTTTTTAAAATGCGCGATGCACGTTTTAGAGCTTTTCTCATCAAAAAATTGAAAAAATTATGCAAATAGGGGAAAATAATCAGCAATCTACACACAAAAATTTGCAAGTAAAACATAAACAAAGAATAAATCGGCATTGGTTTTGTATATTTTACATTAAGAAGGTAATAACTGAAAGCAACAGCAGTCTCACAATCGAGACATGGAACTATACATTTAAATCCTTTCAACATATTTGCGGATAACTCGTGACATATCACAGGAGGATTCATCATAGCGGGTTTGATTTTATCTCTTAATATTTGTTGACATTTTTCCACAACTTGAGAATACGATCCACAACATAAATTATACGAATCTTCGATTCCACAGAGGTAACCGATAGTTTTCCATAAATGAATAAGACCTTCGATTTCTTGCATTTTCGTGGGTATACCCAGTTTTCTCGGGAACAGAATCATGGGTGCTACAAATGCGAACTGAGTAATTTCCATGTCAACTTGCGAGAACATGGAATTTTGTTTTTTCCCGATCGCTGCGTGTATTTTCTTTACGCTTTTTAAACTTCGGAATGCTTTACCATTTTTGTTCCAATTGTCAATACTGTACCATTGATTCATCACGCTCAATGTTTTGTAATATCTTATAAATGCTCGTTTTGGAGAACTGGTTTGTTTCGTGAAGTCCAATGTGGCTGCAATGTCGGGAACAGTTAACAACATTAAGAGACCACACATACATGACATATAGAGACTGAACAAATATTTTTCAAAAAATTTACAACCAATTTTATGTTTTTCATAATTTATATTTAGTGTTTCACAATTTTGAAAGTCGGTATTAATTTCTTCATTTTCGTCTTCCTTTTCGTTGTATTCATCATCCATATACTTCATTTTGATTTCATTATTTGAAATTGGCTTTCATGAATGCATCGACTTGGGATTTGAACAGGTCGCTTCCAATCGCTTCGTCCAAGGCACAGGTCGGGTTCTTCACCACGTATTCTACGTAAACGGTTTTGTACAGGTTGTGAAGACGTTCGCGCACTCCGCTCGCCGCAAGGTCAGTGTTTAGGACGAATTTAAGTCCCGTCGCAGTTTCGTAAAAGTTTAGTTTATATTTACTCGTTCGGAAGCATAAAAATCCATCGACACAATCAGTGGGAGATATCTTGCTTATGAAGGAACGGATGGAGTATAACATTCCATACATTAATTTCCCTTCTTCATCTCTTGCCATGTTTGCAAGTTTTCTTCGAACCCATTCTGTATAATACAATAATGCACCATTGCGATCGAATATATATAAATTGTACACCGTCATTTTTAACAACACCTCCACTCGAGCGAATCGCCACAATTCATGAACGCATGGGCAACAATAAGTATCAATTTTAAATAAATGAGGGCGCTGCATGTAAGGCGCATATTTTGAATCTCAAAATGTGTGCTCAGGTAACATGCTCACGTACCGTACACTGAAGGCAAAAATTAGAGGCAGGAGGTTCTGGGATTACCGGTGTCCGATCTGATTGCTTGCAGTTGCAGTCGCAAATTTGCAAACCTACTAACCAATTTATTCATTCACTCTCGTTTTTTACATCAGATGGCCCAGCGTTATACATGTAGTCCTCGCAATTCAAAATATTTTCTCTAATCATTTTATATTTCTATTCATTTCTATTACAACTATTTAATAACTGTTTTTATTCCGATCGCGGCCACCTAGAGCGCTGCTGTTTTAGTAAAGAAAATGTCACTCATTGTGACGTAATAATGGCACGAGAACGAATAGGCGCTGAGCGGAGTTGCCATTCTATGAATAACTATTCTGTGGGGTAATTCCAATTTCAGAGTAAACTTTTGCAACCCTTTGAGGCAACTAATATATGAGGTGTGTAAGGTTTTTAAACTTTGGCATTTCGTCCACACTAACTTGTTAATTTTTAATGACCGAAATGATCTAAATTTTAAGTATTTAATTCATTCAGATTTCTACATTGAGATATATTTTGCAGGGTATATTGACCACGGCTATTCGAGTAAAGTTTCTAAACGTCGACATTCTGTCTACATCGACATTCGGGTGAGCTACATCTAATTTATAACCATCAAAGCGACGTAAATTTAAATTTATTCTTTCAGATTTCCGCATCACGGTCACACCTGGTAGAAAAATGACTACCGATCACAACATACTCGCTCAAAACTTAATACATGGCATAGAAAACGCTCGATCGTGCAAGAGTTTGTTGAGACTGTCTCTCGATGCTGTCGCAACGGTATTGTGGAAAGCAGCTGATCACAAAATAACGAACTGTTACGCCGATGCGGAATTAAAATCTCGCAGACTACGAGATATTTTAGAAGAAACCCAAGAAACGATATTAAGCAACATAAAATCACTCGTTCCTCAAACATTGCTTCCGGACATTGAATATTCGCTCGCCCTGAAAATAACTGAAATTTATGAAGCCAATGACATTGCAGAAGTAATCGTGAAAACGAAAAAAATCCATGGATTTTTCTGGACGCCCAATGGAAAAACCGACAAACGTGAAACAATTCGTTTTATCATCAAAAATGAAATTATGAAAGAACAACAAGAAAGTTTAGAATTGGCTTGTCTTTACTGTTTGGAGGAAGACGTCGTGCGATTGTGGGGAAAAGATTCTCCACCTGAGATCCCCAATGCATATGGAATACGTGAACCGTTGAAGCAATACTGGGACTCGTTCGTCACTGGAAAAAAAATTTCGCCCGCCGTTATCGAAAACATAACTCATTACAGCGCCGTATATGAAATGGACTATTTGGTTGATTATTTTTGGGAAAAATTAAACGGCGATGGAAGAGATCGAGTGTTTGAAAGATGGAGTGTTTCCTTTAATGAAAGAAATTTCTGCTATCACCAGGACGCTTCTTTCTTTTTGATAACTCATGCAACCAAATCGCAACTGTCGACGTTGATTAAGTCGAAATCATTCGCAGTTTTTCTTTGTATCGCAATGACGAGCAAACCCGAGGCTAAATTGCACATGAACACCGCGATGGAAGCAATGTTTGGTGTCATCACCGAAAATCAACGTAAATTTATGATCGAAAAGTTGATAGAATGCACGCAGAGGAAATCTCTGATTCTCTACGAGAAGTTAATAATGAGATTGTGGAACGAAGGTTCCGATCGTTGGAGGTCGAAAATGTTGAAGAATGGCGGCGGTTTATTGAACTTGTTGACGTTATTGGGAAAGAATGGCAACTTAATCTTAATCAGAATGTTCAAAGATGCGGGGGAGAATGTGAAATTGGAGTATCTGAAGAACAAGAGCAAGAGGTATGAGATTATGTTAAATGTTCTCGAAAGGCCATCTATAGTAGAAGACTTGCTCGCGGCGTTTCTTCGATCAGAAGATGAGATTGGCGTTTTTAAAAGAAAATTGGCTAAATATATATTGAAGCATTACATCTCGGTATTGGTGACCTCAGATAAATTTGGGGTATTTTTTGATTTTTGTCAGCTATCTGATGAAGAAATGATCGGATTGAAGAATCGATTTTGTTGCTTTGAGCATCTTCGTAAACAAAAGCATATATATTGGACATTGGAGAACGCAACAGCCATCGACAAATTTTTGAAATGGTGTTTGCTCACAGAAGGTGAGAGTTGTAAATTGATAAAATTGTGGCCAAAAGTAATGTAATGAAATTGTTACTTATGTTCTCTTTCATAATCCAAAGATGTTTTCACTATTGAATAAGATATTACAATAAAGTTGATAAAAAGTTCTTTTATTATTGATAAAAATAATTTTTAATTAACTGTCGCCCGAATCAGCTCTTTAGGCACCAAGAGTCGCAATTTTTTTATTTGCTCAATCACTGCCAGTCTTATCTAGTTCATCGACAGTCCATTAATCCGAAATTTTCAAACGTCTCAGTTGGCAAATTTGCCCTCATATTCATGTTCGAAAAATATTCGTCCGGAGCTCGACTCATAAAATTCGTAGATTCAGTAAATGCTCAAATAGTGCACCAACGCTCTACTAGTATTTGCAGAATTAAGTTCCTCCCTCCCCCCGCGCTTTATTAGAAACCCACGTATTAATCGATCACAAAAAAAAATTAAATTCTATCCAGTCTTTTTCCAATTCCTGCTCTATCAAGAAGTAGGATTCATTTTCCCCAATGTGGATTGTAATTTTACGCCAGATTCGAGTTGCAAACGTTGTCGTTTGCATCCCCGAATCGTAGAAGTGTGATTCCAAAATTTTTTAACAGCAAGCTTCTCCAGATTTTTCTTTTGTGAATTAAAACTTGCAGATTAAATATGATATCGAATTTGCGATGCACCATGTCGAATTGCGGTTTAGGGAAAGTCCCGTATTATCCAGAAATGTCTCTCATGTCAAGATCTCTATTGCAACGCTCAGCATTATAATAATTAATAACCCGCGCACTAATTACCAAAATCTAATTACCCCTGCGAGCCATAATATTAAATACAGAACCGCAGTCTATTTGAGACCCGCGCACAATTAGAAGATTTAAGATATATACAGTGTGAATGCTTTCAACCATTCTTTTTTGTGATGAAAACTGATGTTTACTTTTAAGATTATTATTTCTTATGTTTCATCTGAACATCCATTCAGCTGAAGTCACTTACGGAAATTTAATAATTTTCCAATCTTTTTCTATTGCGTTGTGTTCGGGATGTAGCTTTCTCGGCTTCCCAATTACAGAGACACTCAACCATAAACAAACTTCCTATATGGCTCTGCACACCAAGTTCACAAAATCGAGTACAGTGGAACTCGCTTACAAAACATTTTTTGGACCCGGAATAAAGTGACGTTATAAGCGGGTTAACGTTCTAACTGAGGCCGTTGTAAGTGGGTTCCACTGTAATTACAATATAACTACCGTAGTCGTTTTGTCTCCCAACGTCGATTTATTAAATAATTTTATACTCGTGTAAATCACTCATTCCGATAATCAAAACCAACTGACATTGAATTTATATGCATTCAGACTTACTGTATTATCCCGGCCAAAAGAAATGTTGGCCTCGCCACATAAAAGGAGAGAAAGCTTTACAAGGGGCAGCGTGTCCCCATGCTGCAGTGTAGGCATTACCTGCAATGCTTCCCCCGTTTGTGGGCGAGGCCAACATTTCTTTTAGGCCGCAGTAATACCTCGAGATAAAAAGGAAACAGGCAACTAGTTATAGCGAAAGCGAAACAGGTGATCACCAGTCACTCGCCTATCAGTTATGGCAGTCCATCGAAAATGTGTGGTTAGGCTCTCAAAAGTGCACAACTATGCGAAAATCGCATTTCACGAAAACCAACATCATCTCGGAATTAGAGGAAGAAGTGAGGCATAGTGGACGTTCTGGATGCGTGGAAGAGGGTTTGACTTGCTTAAAAATTGGCTTGTTTTAATTGTTTGAAGGATGACGTCATTCGTTTCTGGCGAAAAAATTCTTCTTGAAAATCTAAAGGAAACCGGATGTCATGGTTATCACCAAAAAAAAGTATTGTAAGATATTTTTCTCTCGGATCTACTTGATCGGATATATGCTCATCGCATTCCTCTGTCGCATAAGTTTGACTTTTAAAAAAAAAAAAAAACAGAAGAAACCGAACATTCAAATTTCTATTTTTTTAATATTTTTCTTACTTTGAGGCTGATTTCATCGTTAAATTCGACAGAAAATCTTTTCCCTGATCACCCTTTTCTACGATTTCAGGATCGGTGATGTCAGATTCGAAGACTTCTTTCACTCTCTCAAAGACCTGAGTCTCTATTTATTCATAATTTTGTTGATTCCAATTTTCATCCTCATATTTAGTGTAAACCCTTACGTTTTTTGCAATTTTGGGTCAAAAATTTTTTTGCTTCAAAATGTGTCCCAAGGCACAATCCGAGACGAGGAACTTGATAGTGTACTTCTAAGAGTCGATGCCATACTTCTAAATTTTACCATGGTTGGCCGCAGAGCAAAAAAGTCACAGATTCGTGTTCCCCGACTCAGGAAGGATCTACCAATTTGAGGCATTTGGAAATGACATCGCGGCCACCACGAGCGCTGCTGTTTCAGTCAAGAAAATGTCACTCATTGTGACGTAATAATAAGCGGAGTTGTCATTCTGCGGGGTAACCCCTTTCACTTTCAGAGTAGACTTTTGCAAAGCTTTGAGTTTGAGGCAACTAATATATGAATGAGGTGTGTAAGGTTTTTAAAGTTTGGCATTTCGTCCACACTAACTTGTTAATTTATAACGATCGAAATGATTTAAATTTAAATTACGGTACCGTATGGTATTTCATTCATTCAGATTTCTACATCGAGATATACTTTATAGGGCATATTGGCCACGGCTGTTCGAGTAAAGTTTCTAAACGTCAACATTCTGTCTACATCGACATTCGGGTGAGTTACGTCTAATTTATATCGATCAAAGCGGCGTAAATTTAAATTTATTCTTTCAGATTTCCGCATCACGGTCACACCTGGTAGAAAAATGACTACCGATCACAGCTTACTCGCTCAAAACTTAATACATTGCATAGAAAACGCTCGATCGTGCAAGAGTTTGTTGAGACTGTCTCTCGATGCTGTCGCAACGGCGTTGTGGAAAGCAGCTGATCTCAAAATAGGGAACTGTTACTGCACCTATACTCAATTAAGAAAACTCAGACCACGAGATAATTTGGAAGAAACCCAAAAAACGATTTTAAACAACATGAAATCACTCGTACCTCAAACATTGCTTCCGGACATCGAATATTCGCTCGCCCTGAAAATAACGGCAATTTACGAAGCTAATAACATTGAAGAAGTAATTGAAGAAACTATTAAAATCCGTGGATTATACAATGGATTTTTCTGGACGCCCAATGGAAAAAACGACAAACGTGAAACAATTGGTTTATTCATCAAAAATGAAATTGTGGAACAAGAAGAAGATAGTTTAAAATTGGCTTGTCTTTACTGTTTGGAGGAAGACGTCGTGCGATTGTGGAAAAAAGATTCTCCACCTGTGTTTGATTCATGGTTTTCCAACGGATTACATGAACCGTTGATGCAATACTGGGACTCGTTCGTTACTGGAAAAAAAATTTCGCCCGCCGTTATCGAAAACATAACTCATTACAGCGCCGTATATGAAATGGACTATTTGGT
>JAQFZO010000579.1:0-22853 GCA_034695885.1 Geophilus flavus
CCTGATCTGAGATGCACACAAACTAATTCATTCCAAATAGTGATAATAGTCCAAGAATACACTGAGGAACCGCCAGTTTGAAAGTGTATTCTAACTGGCCAACTTATCCCCAAGTGTATGTGAATGGAAATTTAATCGGTGGCCTTGATATCATTAAGGTACGTGAATTCAGAGAAGAGGTCCGACCGGGAGTCGTTAATAAATTTTTTTTTCTTTTTTAAAACAGGAATTAAAGTCCTCTGGGGAATTAATGGAAACGCTCACAAGTAAAGATTCTTAAGTAATTGCACATATGCTTCCAATATTCTTTGAGATATCATCAAAGTCTTTAGGAAATTTTGATTGTATGTTTTTACATTAGACTTTGAATAAAAATTTGAAATTTGATTTTGGTATTGTACAGTTGATTACAAACGCAAAAATGAAAGCCTTGATTTATTAGGTCATCAGGTCAAAGTACAAAAGTGATTGTTTTTTTGTTTTTTTTAGACATTGCTTAATCACAGAATAATAGGCTTAATGCGTTACAGGCAAACATCTGTCAATTGTTTTCACTGACAACCGACACTAGATGTCCTTGTTATTCATGGACATCTTGTGTAATGAATGCGTGCAGAAAGGCTCTAATATTTATTTCTGCATTTGTAAATGAATAATAGTTGCACTCAATCTGCAAAATAAGTGACTTTTCTCGGTTTTAGTGTCACAACTTCTCTAATTAATAGTTTATTAAGGTGAGAAGTAGTGACATCAAAACTGAAACAAGTCACTTCTATTCTATAGATAGAATAGAACGCACCTAATGTTTGGTAAGTATATGAAATTGGATTTCAAACATTTAGAGAATTAATTTATCTTTTAACTCTTGATAGAAATATCAAGGCGAATCGATGTACAATATCTATTACATGCAATGGGCATCATTCAGCAAGTTTCGATGCCTGATCTGAGATGCACACAAACTAATTCATTCCAAATAGTGATAATAGTCCAAGAATACACTGAGGAACCGCCAGTAATGCTTGGTCCTTTACACCGAGGGCAGAAGCACCAAAACTGACCGTAATAATACTAAAAACAAGATTTACTTGGATTTACAACAACTCAAAAAGAAATTGCACTATGGTTTGACTAATTCAATAAATGTTTTTCTATGATAGTTAAGACCCTGGTAAGAACTCGTTGCCGTCTTTGAGTGCACTGGCTGATCATCATTTCCATCAGAGACGACTCATTTTTCTCAGGAGACATCATTGCTGAACGATGAACATAGTTAATATGAAAAACTCTTATCTAAGCATCGTATTCTTGTTGCTGCCCCTCAATTCGGCGGACATTAAACGTTCAATTGATTCGCCCTTGAGCATGACAGCAGTCATCCAAACTTACGATTTTATTACAACTAATGACATTGTATTAATTTCGTTATTCTGATGTGAAGAGTTTTTGAATGAACAAATCGAATCCATTCGCCTGTTGCATTAGTACATCAGAACTTTGGAATTAATGATCCTCAACAAACAAGAATACAAGCAGAGCATGGTGGCGGAATACTTATTTGATTTGCAATTACAAGGAAAAGATTTTGGTTTAATTGGGACATAAATTTCAGCTTTTTATGTATCTCTGTATTTGATAGTATCTCGCATTAAAGATGTTAGAATTACTATAGTAATGTGTTATGGTGTAACCTATACCAAATCATACGTCTTTTACAAATATATAATATTAAACGCATTAAAAATTACAGTACAAGCATAAAAGCGTGTAGAATAGCTCATCAATGAGGCAAACATCTGTTTTCGCTGACAACCGACACCAGATGTCCTTCTGTTCATGGACGAGGCATGACTCGAGGCATGATGTAAATCTCGGTAAATCTAGAACAGATCTTTGAACCAATGCGTGTAGAAGTGATCCAGTATTTATTTCTGCATTTATAAGTAAAAACAATGTTTGGTAAGTATTACCGTTATCACATTTTCAATTTCAAATGTCTATAAAATTAATACCTCATTTTACTACTGACAGGCATGTTAAGACGAATCGATGCATCTTTATTGGATGCTGCAGCCACACTTAGCAAGTTTCGATGCTTCGTACAGAGATGCACACAAACTAATTCTATTCCCGACAGTAATAATAGTCAAAAAGTGAATAATGAATTGTGGTAACATATATTTGTCATAACTTCCGACCACCAATCAATTTATTTGGTTATTCTACGTGCTATTTTCAAGAAATTTAATAAACCAGATGTCAAAAGTGCAAGGGTTGCTCTACTAATATCCTACAACGGTCGAGGTTATTCTGGAATGCAATGGTAAATGGCCTTACAGTAGTCTGATACAAATAGAAAAATTGTTCAAACCACTTAATAAATTTTACTTTCAGGGACTTTAATAATAAAACGATAGAAGGTGATTTACTGAAAGCATTGGTCAAAGTCGGGGCAATACTTCCAGAACAATACGAAAGACCGCAGTATTGCAGATTTCAACGATGCAGTAGGACCGATAAAGGGGTATCGGCTTTGAAACAAATTGTATCTCTCAGAATGAGATTAATCGACAGTGCGAAAGAAAAAATTAACCTTGAATTACCGGAACAAATTCGTGTCGTAGGTAGTTTACAATATCATATCATTTATCCAAGACACAACTAGTTACCAATTTATATTCTTTTTTAAGGATACAAGAAAGTTACTGCAACTTTTAATGCCAGAAACAACTGTACTACCAGAACATATAATTATTTACTTCCTACTTTTGCTTTTGCCCCTGTCGAAGAGGTAATACAGGTCGAACTTCACTATAACGAACTCGGTGGGGTCATTCAAATGAGTTCTTTATGTTGAGAGGTTTTTTTATTACACCGAGGTTCGACCCATACTGTGTAACTGCCAATTTAATGCTTTTCCAGTCCCTAAAATCATTTTAAGGTAATAACTGAAGACTATCGAGTACCTGTTCCAATAATTGCATCAGTAAACCAAATTTTAAGTCGGTTTAAGGGCAAACATAATTTCTTCAATTTTACTAATAAACGGTAAGGTCAGCTATTCGTACTCTTGCTCACGGTTAGGTCTATTTTTAATTAACATTTATTTTAAAACAGATCTGCTGATGATGACAGTTGTTGGCGTCATGTGATAGAATGTGAAGTACAATAGAATTTGCTAATTTTTATAAAAATTTAAAGTACAATATAGTAAATAAAATAAACTAACTGATAAATTTGTGTTTTCAGTGCAGTCGTCCATTCGTGATGGATGGAATCGAGTTAGCAGAGATTAAAATTAAAGGGGAAAGTTTTATGTATCATCAAATTCGGAAAATGGTTGGACTTACAATTGCTATGGTCAAAGGCTATTGTCCGACAGATACACTCACTAAAGCTTGGGATCAACAAAGAGTCGACGTTGCAATTGCCCCAGCTTTGGGACTGATGCTAGAAGAAGTATAACTGAATTCAATATTAAAAATTATTGAAACTCGTGACTATTATTCATTTCTCATATTAATTATTTGGCAGGTTCATTACGATTATTATAACAAACTTTTCGGGCACGATGAAATTCACGAAGCTCTAGTTTGGGACGAATTTAATGATGAAATCACGAAATTTAAAGAAAAATATATATTTTCTGATATATTAAGCGTAGAAAAAAAAGAAAAATCGTATCCTTTTGATTTCTTTTTGTTGCCTTGTTTTAATTATTATTTTCATTAACTAATTTCAATACAGTATGATGAAATGGTTGGCAATGCTACATTACCACAGGTATGACGTCAGGTGTGATGATTTCGGTTTGACACATTTGGGACACGTACATTTAGCGTTAAAAGAATTATCTTCAAATTTAGATCAAAGTTAGTTGACTGTTTACACCCTACTGACCTTAAGTTAAAAAATGTTAACTTTCTCATATTTAGAACAAATGAGGATCAACCTGTCACACGGTCACAACAACTGAGACCCAAATGTCACATGAAATGCCCTAGACCTAATTTTATACCTCACAAATTTGATATGATAAACAAATAATAAAGACATAACTTACTTTGAATGGATGAAATGCAGCAATCGTTTCTCTTCGCCAAGGAAAATTCGCAACTACCGCCAACACCAATTTCTATTTCTTACGGTTGTCTAGCGTCCTCTAGCGGTGAGTTTTGTCACTACCGAAGAACAAATCTCCTTTGTAAAGTTATGAGAAGGCTGTGTGCTTATGGTCCACGTGTTTACGATTACAAAACTCATGTTTTGTAAGTTGATCGCGAATTTAATTACTTCCATTATTTTAAAATCGTGTTTTAATCATCATTATAATAGCACTATTACGGCTAATTGCTGCAAGTTCTCTTGACATAGGCCTATTGTAAAAATCATTCAGAAATCATTGAATTTTGCTGCCACGATGAGTACTGCAGAAATTGGATCTAAACGAGAGAACGATTCAAACGAATCCAACACAAATAAAGAAAAAACAGCTAAACGAATTAAGCTCGACTTACCTGTCGAGAAAACCAACAATGATCACCACAAAAAGGCACCGCAAGTAATATAATTAACACCGGAAGAAGAAAGAAAAAAATCAAATTCATGTCTTGTTTAATTTTAGGAAGAAAATCAAAAAGAAGTTAAAGAAGTAAAGGTGAAACGTAAAATGGTAGCTTTGTTAATGGCTTATTCTGGCCAAGGTTATTTGGGAATGCAAAGGTAATAATAGGATACAGTAAATGACTTAAGAAATTAATAACTTATTTTTTTTATTTAGAAATCATGGAGTCAAAACTATAGAAGATGACCTGCTACAGTCGTTATTAAAAGCTGGAGCAATCTATGCAGATCAATGTCAAACACCGCAATACTGTCGCTTTCAGAGGTCATGTAGAACCGACAAAGGTGTTTCCGCTGCTAGACAAATTGTTTCACTTAGAACAGGATTAATTGACAACTTGGTAGAAAAAATTAACGAACATTTACCAGAGCAAATTCGTGTACTAGGTATGTGAAAACAGGTTATTTTCGTAGTTAATTTTAATAAATTAATTTTTCTTTTGTTCATATGTAGGTTGCAAAAGAGTGACTGGTAACTTCAACTGTAAAACCGCATGCGATGCAAGAACTTATTCATACACTCTTCCCACATTTGCTTTCGCTCCAATAGACGAGGTAACTATCATCAATAAAAATGTTCAACCTTATTCTAACATCAATATTTTAAAGCAAACTACTGAGGACTATCGCGTACCGAAATCGGTGATTACAAATGTCAATGACATTTTAAGCCAATACAAGGGATCACATTATTTTCATAATTTTACGGCTGGGAGGTGAGTTTGGATTTCCTAGATTTCACACTATAATTAAAACCTTTCAAATATTTTAGAGCTGCTGATGATGCCAGTTGTCAACGTTACATTATGGAATTTGAGGTACGTTTTTGGAAAAAACATAAAATTGAAATGAAAACACGTTAAAATATATAATTTTTAACTCTTAGTGTGGAAAACCATTCATCAGGGACGGCATCGAATTAGCAGTAATTAGAGTAAAAGGACAAAGTTTTATGTTGCATCAAATTCGTAAAATGGTAGGCCTCGCAATTGCAATTGTTCGAGGCCATTGCCCAGCGGACACACTAACAAAAGCTTGGTGTTCGTGGAGAATCGACATACCAATTGCACCGGGATTGGGTCTAGTGCTAGAAGAAGTAATAAACAACTTACCTAATTTAGACTTGATTAAATTTTCTAACATTTATTTTTGCTTTAAGGTTCATTACGACTATTATAATAAGCGTTATGGCACAGACGGATTACACGAGGCACTAGTTTGGGATGAATTCAGCGAAGAGATCATGAAATTTAAAGAGAAATTTATTCTCCCTACAATTATCAAGACAGAAAAAAATGAAAAATCGTATCCTTTTATTAAATTCCAGCTGAATTGTTTATATCACATTTAATTTCAACCCCTTAACTACTAATTTAAAGCATGATGAACTGGTTATCCACATTAGGACTCCATACATATGACTTGAGGGATCCATCAGCACCGAAAACTTTAAACACTGTCGGAAAAATGTATTATGCATTGAAAGAAAAAGAGGTGAGTTAAGCAGTGAATGTTTAGGAAAATTTATTACATATTTGTTTTTCTTACGTACAGCAAGATGATTTAAAAAAGAATAATGAACAAGCAAATGAGTCTACTTCGACGTCTATTGAAGCAACAGAAATCAATTCCGTTGTAACATAACGATTTTGTATGTCAATTAACTATTAAAAAAAAAAGTTTTACAATATTTAATTCTTTTTAATCAACAAATTAATGAAAAAGGCTGATACATGGTTTCAGTTTTGATCCTCGCACACAGTATTTGAGACGTGTATGTTATACCAGAACCACTGCTTAATTGATTATTTTTTTTCTTTTAAAATAAGCACACCATTATTCATAGCAGCTTTTATTTCAAATTTTATCACTGGAAGATCAGAGCTACAGTCAGTTTTTATTCTACGCAATTTTGGATGATAAACGACTAAAATCTACAAAACGGGATACAAAGTTAGCACAATGGGGGGGTTGGGATGAGGGAAGGGCAGGTTGAACTATCAACACTCTTTCACACAAAGATGATGGGCTATGAATTGTTTCTGCAACTGGTTGGATGCAGTCAGGCTGCATGGCTGGAGGTAGGAAATGAGGAGAAACAAATTTTATCTAATGGTTAGTTAGTGCATATCATATTGTTCAAATGGCTACTTTCACTTTCAAACATTACTGTGAAAGAAAGAAAAAAAACTGTACAATAAATCAGATAAAAGTGCATCTCCTGTAATACCAGTCTTACATTTAACTATCAAGCATAGTTGGTTTCACAATTCGTGTTTAAGACAAAAATTGTACGGCATAGTAACAAATAAATCACCTGACTGCATTCAACAAATGTACACAAAAATGTTTCTTCCCTTTTTCATTTTTTTTTTTTTAAAATACATTTTTTTTAAGTTTTCAAGTAAGAAACATTTGACAAAATCTGGAAGAAATTGATGACAAGGAACCACAAACAAATCTCAGTTCCTATTAAATGTATTCACAGAACATTTTTCTATTATTTTTTTTTAAAATTTATTTACTTTTATTAGTCAGCCGTAAAATATAAGTGAAAAACACACAATATAGTAAATAGGCCTATTCTTTTTCCCCCGTTTTCATATAACTTGCTGAATGGCACCAATCTCCGGTATAAAAAGTGAAATAATTCCTCCAGACATGCAGCAATTGAATAGAGTATTACTTAAGTTTAAAATAATGAACAAAAGTTAAAGTTAAAACACAGGAAACATCTAAAAGCAAAATGAAAACAATTTAAAAAACCAGCCAATTTGATATTTTTGTCATAAATTTTGAGATAGTTGCAGAGACAACGAAACAAAATTAAATGCAAAATTAAAAATAAAAAAACTGATAGGAAAAAAAAAATAAAAATAAGTGAATACTAATTATTCAACCAAAATCTTTCACTACATAAGAACAGTTTGGTTATTGCATTAAAACTATAATATAAACCAGATTGAACACAAACACTTTCCCCTAAAGTACACACATTTCCTTTCAAAGCAAACAATTCCCAATACATCGGTTAAAAACAAATCACCTAAGTAGGAAATTACCCAGTCATATACAATCTGCTAAACAAAACAAACAAAAAAAACTGCAAATGTGATGTTCACAGAACAAATTCCCTTTTCCCGTTTAAACTTAAGCAAAATAAAAAGAAAAATATTTTCATAGAATGGTGACGATTGGGCACACTGTTTTTTTCTTTTCTTTTGTTTTGTTTAAAAAACAAAAAAGGTAAAATTTATAAAGTAAAAAAGGGAGAAAACAGCATTTTTTCGATAGCGCAACCATCCCAAATAATAATTCGATTTCCAAAGAGTAAAAAAAAAAAAAAAATTTTAGAAGAAAAAGGAAAATTTACAGTTTAAAATAATAAAAAAAAATATTCCAGGTTGCATTTGAATTTTTTCTTTCATTATCTAAATAGAAAAATTGATAAAACGAATAGTGCTTTACCAGGTATAATAATAATTGTGCACCTTTTTTTTACCATATTAGTTTGATACCAAGAAGAGTTTCATGAGCCAATTTTTTATTACAATAAAAAAGTAAAGAAAGAAAAAGAAGGATAGAAAAAAAATCACTACTTTAAATGGCACTTCGCTTTGGGTTGTTTTTCCTTTCCTTCTTTTTCTCTCTCTTCTTTTATTTACAATAATAACTGTAAAACTTTTCTAATCAACCTCTTTTTGGTTTGTTTGATTTTTTTGTAGGTTAATTCCCTGGGGTGCACTTTGATTTTCAAAGGTAAAAAAAAGGTTTTACAAATCCGATTTTCAAGATAACTAACTTTGACTAAACATTTAAATAATCTTCAAATTAATAATTCAATTTTTTTTTTGTATTTTGTTACATATTTCCATTTTATAAAATGAATTACATCTCTCTTTAAACTCTTCTTCCACTGATGAAATATGTCAAAAAATGTATGTATTGACAATGGATTTTGCATGATACCGGCCAGAAACCTGAGCCTAAAGAAAATCTGGACAAAAATAATTTGAAAGAAAACTTTCAAAAGAAAAAAAAAATATGAAACTAAAATTTAAAAAAAAACGATAATTTCTAAGTCCAGAATTCAAATTTTTTACATATTCCTCCTTGAACTCCCAACTCTACCAACATAAAATAAAAAAAACATTGATCTTAGCAGTAGAGTCATATCACTCATCACTTTCAACGACTTTTACCATTTCATAGACTTCCATCTGTTTAACCTTCTCAAAATTAGTCTTTTAAAATAATCATTTTCATTTAGGGTATGATTATTAATACAACATCAATGCACACAATAATTATTTACCATGGCCATTTAAGTAACTTGGAAGGGGACAAAAATTTTTTTGATGACGAGACTAACACGAATTGAATTAAACAAAAAAATAAAATAAAAATGAAACAAAATATAAAATGGAATGATTTTCTGAGCAAGATATGTTTCAGATATATAAGGTAATATTTAAAATCTGATTGCGAAATCTAATGATTTATTTTTTTTTATCTTTTTCTTTTTATTACGTTCATCTACTCTGGGTAGAAAAATGTCAATGCTTTTTCTCAGAAAAATAGACTGTATGCACTACAATTTGTAAATTTGTTTTTAAAGGGAATAAAATTGGTACATGGACAGATGACTGCTGTACGTGTATTAATAAATCATGCAACAGACTAAAAGTAAATCGCTCACCCAAACTTAGTTATTTCGGCAGAAAACATGTTAAACGTCTAGTTATAATTTAAAAATGCACAAACAGAAAGTAAGCCATGAACACACATGTGTCGGTAAGTGCTGGTTGGAGTAAAAATGTCCCAACAAATTAACTCTGCCTCTCTTTTTAAACTCAAAAAAAATCATAAAATTAAACAAACCGCACACAGACACACAGAAAAATACGTATTGAACAAATAAAAACTCAAAATCAATTTTTTTGTAAAAAAAAACTTACAAAATCGTTATTCATAACTAGTACTAGAGAGGCCGAGTGTAGAACATTTCCTTGTCTTCCGAGTCGTTTTTGTTGTCCATTCGTTTCGTGTGCTGTTAAGGAGGGGCACTGATCACGTGGTGCTCACAAAACACAAAAAAATCGAAATGAAAATAAACAAAATAATAAAAGCAAACGGAAAATGAAAAATTATAAGAAAAAAAGAAAAATGATGAGTCGAAATGTTAATTTGATTTTCTAAAATTTCCCAAGATGGAAATTCCATTCGGTCTGACAGTCACTTCACAATCACTTTCCACATTTGTGTATTCAAACACATCAAGTGATTTCTTAATGCACAATACATTTTGTTTTAAATGCAGTGAATGAACTCTCTTTTTTTGTTTCTAAATTTCTCCACCTTCACTGTTTTCAAAGGTTCATTTCTGCTTTTTTTCTTCGAATGAAAAAAGTTTTACCCGATGCGATATTTGACGGAAGGAAACAAAAAAATATTCAACTTTTATCCTTTCTCACTGCCAATAAAATTTCTTATTTTCTTTTCACTTTTCTTCTTCTTCTCAGAAGTCAAAACTTTTTATAAACTACCTACACAAATTTTTCAAAAAAACCAAAAATTAAAAATTAAACGAAACAAAACAAAAACAAAATTAAAATTAAAAAAAAATCTAAAAACTCTCTAAGGCCAAAGTTGACAATTTTCTGGATGGACATCACGCACAGCTGCGTTGCGGTTTTTATTTTTTATTTTTTTTTTTTAACTTTTTAAATTTTTTTTTTTTTTCAATTTTTGTTTATTTTTTTTTTCTTGCTGTAATGTGAAGCTTGTAGTGCACCAACAACATAAGAGGACAGAGAGATGTAACAATTATGTCTATTTTCCCATTAATTTTCTTCTTTCTCTAGTTTTTTTTTCTTTTGCTCAGTGTAATACTGTTGATCGTGAGGCCAGAACAAGGCTTATATTACGAAAGGAAGGAAATTTTTTTTTGAATGGGGCCAGGAATGCATATAAAAAAGGATTAAGGAGCTAATGCACCTCGCTGCTTTCAGGTTTTGGTTGCATGTGATTCGGTGTGTCCTGCAACGTGCTGTGCGGTTGCGAGTGAGGGGTCGGTATTCCTCCAGGCGGGCCTGGATGCGGATCGAGTGTGGTGGAATGTGGCACTCCGATTGGGTTGTAGTTGTACATGGCGCCGTTGCTCTCACTGTAGCCACTGCTCACAAAGTATTCCTTGTTCACACAGTTACGCAAGTTGTCCGGGATGCGGCCCACGATCGCCCGTCGGATCTCACCTGCGGCCATCTCCCGCAACTCCGTGCAGCTAGCGTCACTGTACCACGCAGCATGAGGCGTGCAGATGAGGTTGACTGCATCCTTGAGGGGGCCTAGATCGGTTACAAACATTTCGTTAATAAAACTAATACGGACCAAACCAATTTGTGCAGATTGTCATTACTTTGTGTACCTTGATGAATGCTGAAGGGCTCATTTTCGTGCACATCCAATGCCGCGGCACGTATACGGCCATCCTTGAGAGCTGAAGCTAAAGCGTTTTCGTCCACTAAGCCACCACGGGCTGTATTAACCAAAAATGCACCTAAAATTTAAAAACATAAATTAAATAATGTTGAAACTTTTATTATCCACGTTATTTTTACCTGGTCGCATTTGTTTGATAGTGTAGTCATTTATCAAGTGATGGTTATGCTCGTTAAGCGTACAATGTAAAGATACACAATCGCTTTGAAAAAGAAGATCCTGCAGTGTGTATACCCGTGTTAAACCTAGTGACTTCTCGATTCCATCAGGGAGGTAAGGGTCATAAAATATCACATTAAAACCGAATGCTTTAGCTCTTAGTGCCACTGCGGAACCAATTCTCCCTAAAAACAGTAAAAAGAAAAATTTCAAAATTGATCCTACAATCCCATTCCACAATACACATTTCTATAAAATAAAATACATACCAAGGCCTACTATGCCTAACGTGTCTCCTCGTATCCTGGCACAACCTTGTGCCGCTTCTCGCACTTGTTCAGGCCCTTGAAATTTTTTACCCTCCCGCACCATATTCGCAAGCCAATATGTTCTTCGGTACAAATTCAAAATCAGGCACATTGTCGTGTCGGCTACTTCTTCAACACCGTAGCCAGGTACATTGCACACTGCAATACCTAAATAACAAATAAAATTAATTAATTAATTACAAATTTCCTTTCACTTGTTTTAACTTACCCAGTTCTCCAGCTGCTTTAATATCCACATTGTCAACTCCACTGCCAATTCGAACTATGATGCGAAGTGCTTTAAACTTTTCTAAGTCTTCTTTTGTTAAAGTTATTGTGTGCCACATCAAGGCGCCCACAGCTTCATTTAAAACTTTTTCGTGGATTTCTGATGTGGATTGTGCATCACAAAATGCAACTGTGGCCACATCCTTGAGGATGGGCATCTCTATCGAACAGTCTCTACCATCGAGTAGAGCAACCAACGGTCGTGTATGCATGGGGCCGTTAGCGATAGGTCCTCGAGCACCGACTGCAAACGAGAAACGGGATGTTAGTAACAACTTCATTTAAATAATAACTGTCTAGTAAAGCGAAAACCCAGACTTGAAAAAAAGCTTTAAAAAGAACCATTAAATGAGCATTAATATTCAAATAAAATTGAAAGAGATGTTTATTTTATGAAATGATTGTCAACTCGCCCTGTATTTGTCTTTTTTTTTTTTTAATTTATTTTTTTTAAAAAAACTGTGCGCTTCTCAATCCTATCATGTCATTTAATTTTATAGAGAGCAGCAATCTGTTGAATAATTTAACAGGATGAGGTCACTGTCTCGTTCGGAGCCAAGTGTGAAATCATTTTGATTAATAAAGTTGAAAGAATTAGCATTAAAATTCCAATTACGAAGATTGTATTTCAGTTAAGAAATTAAAAAGAAAAAAAAGATGAAAATACTTGTCCCCTATGTCATTACCGTCGTTTTTCATGCTTATTATACCAATCACCATTCAAATCAAAACATTTTTTTAAATTTTATTATTTACTATTAATAAATAAATAAATTAATCTTACTTGGAGGATTGTCCATGCGCGGCCTTTTGATAGGTTTCTTTTTGTCCATATGTGACCGCGAAGCTCCGAGAGGGAGTTCCACAGAAACCGAAGAATCCACCGTGAATATTGAATTGAAAACTTAAGTTTCAAACCTTCTTTTCTTTCCCTTTAGTTAAGGGTCCTGTGGAATGGGATTAAACAAGATCCGATATCGTGTGTAGCCTGACAAAGCTAAACGAAATAAATGCAAAAAAAAGAAAATTATCAAAAACTGTAAGCCAAACAGATGCATATGCGATGCAAAAATACAAAATAACGAATTAGTGATGAGATTGAGCCGTGACCAATATGGCGGAAAGGTACCCCAAAACGTGAAACTGGACGTCGTGAGTGGTGGTGACTCATTAACGTGATAATGACCACCGTAATCGGACGAGTTGCATAATAAATTTTAAAAACAAATAAAATTCTATCTTTAATTTTTAAAAATTAAAAAATTATAAAGCAAACAATAAATCCAATGTTTTTAAAGAAAATCATTTCATACTCGAGGATAGTTAGTTTAAATCCTTCGAGAACACTTGCAATTCGCATTAACAATTTAAACAACTCGGAATTATAACTATAAACAAGCGGAGATTAGTGAAAACTAAAGTGTGATGTTCAGGGACATTTGAACTCGGAAAACGGAGGGTGGAAAGAAACAGAAGAGAGAAAAAAAAATCTAAACAAATGAACTCTGATCCAATTGGACCTTGACACTATACCAACGATCATCATTCTCCTATGTAAACATTCAAACCAGTGACTGTGACAAAATAATCCATTTTTAAAAACCCGACTCCCTTTATTCATGAACTGGCTGGCGAGTTTATTATTAAATACAAGCAATTTGTTCTTTCTTTCCTTTTCGTCAAGCCAACACGTCAATAGTCATCATACATGCACGGCAACTCGCCCATTCAAGTGCTGCTCAACTTGAATCAATTCCAAAAAGAAGGCGCGAGATCGTAAGCGGCAGAGTTCAATTCCGCCATGCCATCAACAGATTTTTACTTCTCCTTCTTAGAAAGGAAAAAGAAAAAGAAAAAGAAAAAAACAAACCCACCCATTTATCTATGTAAATGCTGACTCGACACAGCACCCAAAACGAGACACGCTCACCACCAGAAAGGTACGAGATATATTTTTAGCTTAAAACACAAACATCACTTGTTATTGCCTCATTTCTAATATGAATATGAGTCTAATGTCCTAATTTAGAACTCGAATTTTAAATCTTTTTTTCTTTCCCCTTTTCTTAAAAAGGTAAAAATATAAAAGAAATAAAAGAAATTTAAAGTTATATCTTTGCTCGGTTTCCTGTATTTATTTATTTTGGGAAAAATAAAATTGGTGATGTCGATTTGTGTTTATTTTCTCCATGGGCGTATCACTAACATTTCATCTAAAGAGTGAACAAATTCAATTCAATTGAAAAGCTTTCCAAACAACCTTAAACGCAGCTAAAATCAACAACAATCAATTTAAAAACTCGGTTTCATGAACTAACTGGAATCCAAATCAAATTATCAACTCTCACATCCAATAAAAACAATAAAACAAATAAAAAGGAAGAAAAATTCGAGAGAAAAAAAAAACTTGAGAAATAACATAATCCCACATCCTTCTAGCAGATGTAAGGCATAATCATAAACCGAGTAATAAAATCCCAGTCAATTTTGATGAGCTGGTGGTTATTGTGTCAGCTTATTATCGATCCAATAGGAAGCAATGAGCAAACTCTAACTCAAATCCATATCCAATTCCCGACAAACCGATGATTAAAACGGGCAAATCAGAAAAACAAATCTCCATTTTAAGCATCTTTCTAGAACATCTTTTTGTATGACTTTTCATTCAACTCAAGTAGGACACTTGTATGTGTATCTACGGTACAAAAAAAAAATATAAAAGACCGAGACACAATGGAAGCGAAAGAGAGAAAAAGAATAAAAAGGAAAAAAAAAAAGAAGCGGGAGACGGTTATTATTATTTTTCGTCAAAACAAAAGAAAAGGAGAACCGCCACCCTCTCTCTCGCTTCACTCGCTTGTGCTTCGGCTAAAAGGATGTGGTGAGAGAGAAGTAAAGTAAAGTAACAAGAAAATGAGATCACGTAAAAATACTCTCACGTTAAATAAGTAGGTTTCGGCTACCTGACACTCAACCGGGGCCTTTCCTTTAAGACAGCTACTGAGTTGGAACCGCCTCACGCCCGAGATTACAGGTTTCTTCTCAACAGCTCGCTCGAAAAGATGATGACGACAATGCAATTGTAAGCGTACTTGTAGCGTGTTGTTTTCGGAGGACTGCTCTCGGTATTTGGAGCGTAACTTGGCGTAGTTTTTAGCAAAGCCGCATGTTGTTGGCATAATGCACCATTAGTCTCGAAGAAATGAAGTCGCAATTTTCCCTCGGATCTAAATAAAATGAAAAAAATAAATAAATTTAAAAAAAAAAATTTAAAAATTTCATGCAAGTTTCACATCCTTTAATGGAAAAGAAAAAAAAACGAAGAGGGGAGAGAAAAAAATTTAATTTTTTCTTTCAACCATTAGTGTCGCGCGCGAAATTTAGGCCTATTTTCACTCGCCGCACATTAAACGGTTTACGTTACTCAATTTAAACCAGATCGAAATTTCATTTTGATATCTTATCATATCCAGACTCGATCAAAAGTGAATAAAAACGTACAAAGAACTTAAAACATGAGAAAATTTTTTTTAAACAATAAAATTTTTTTTTTTTTAAAAAAACCTAGAAAAACAAAAGGGAAGAATAAAGAAAAAAAAATCTACCTGCTGTCACCCATGCAAGAAAAACTTGACTAAAGCAAACCACTTCCAAGTTAAAGTGACACGTCTCATTGCTCAGGGTCAACACACTTCACGAAACTACCTATTCGATTAAATTCGGATTTATTTACAAACCTATAAATAAAACTAATTTACACATTATCCTATCTAATTCCGATTACATTCCCAATATATTTATTTCAAATTATCTTTATTTTTTTAAAAAAAAAAAGTAATAATAAAAAGATTTAAATCATTTTAAGCAGAGCAAACCAAATCTTGGAAAATTTCAATTTTTAATCCCCCGTCACTCCCATTCGCAAACGGATAACTGCGTTAAAAATCTATTTATTAAACCAGATAAACATTTTCCCCCAAATAAAACCACCTAAATAATCTATTGAACAACTGCGTATCACGCAGCGCTCTATAAACTATTCATGAATATTAAACTTAAAGTCACCCTACTAAATAAACGTGGAGAAAAATGAAAGAAAATAGAAATTGGCAGCCGAAATTTCAGGACAATATTCTACAAATGGAAGCAACAAATTCCAAACGAGTTACTGGCATTTCTTACAGTTAAAAAAAAATAAAAAAATACATTCCATAAATAAATTAAGAAATCGCTTAATTGGCAACGTTTAAAAATTAAAATGGGTATATACCCTACTAAAAAGACAATACTCAAATCCATTTCCTAGTGACACTAATTATTTCTCTTTGACATAAATATCAAACTCGTTACAGGTGAAGTGCGCGAGAAAGAAATAAAATAGTAATAAAAAGAATAGAAAAAAAAAACCAAAGGAATATTTACACTCATTAATGCTTCTATCAATTATTCATATCTTTGATTTAATCCAACCTGACACCATAATTTCAAAAAAACATTCCAAAAATTCCCCAAAATTAAAACACCAAAAAAGTAGAATTTTCCAAAAAATGTTGAATATTTTACAATGGTTTTATTATATTAAAGAGTAGACACCGTCTAGTGTTTAATTCCATTGCCATAGTGAAGCATTTCTGGCTGTGTAAAGTGGTTCACCTTGACCTCCCTCTAGGTCCTCACATCACTACGACGACCAAAAGAGAAAAGAAGACGAAAGAACAAACTTAAAGCCAACCCAACCTACCATCCTTCCCTCCCTTCCCACTTCTAGTAAAAATAAAGAGACAGAAAAATGAAAAGAAAGGGGAAAGAGGAAAAAAAAAAAATCTCATCTCCAGACCCATTCTATGATTCTATCAATAAATGTGCGCCAAGCCAGCCACGGATTCAGTGTCATGTCGCATCATAACAACCAACCACCACCGTCGTTTGAGATGGGTGACTCCCAGGCCAATGACCACTACTACACACTCATGAACAAACTGATAAACGCCCCGCATCTCGCTCTTAACCCTTTTACATTCGCTCCCGTCTTTATTTTCATTTTTAAAAATTTCTCCCCATTAAAAAAATCCTAATTACGGTTCTACTTGACCCATTTGCAACCTTGTAATAGCGTAAAACTTTATCCATTTAATTACCGTTTGCTAGTAGGTCATCCATTTTATCTAACCCTTTATTTTTAGGCAGGAAAAATACTTTCATTCTAATTTTTTCTAACTAGATAAATAAAATATTCCTTCAATTTAACCATACCAACAAGGCCACAAATCAAATCGTGTTCAACTTGTTATACCTACGTTCTGATTTGTTCGAGTTCGAGTGTTGTAGTAGCAATAACTTAAGTTTCCAAATGCTGAAGTAAAAAAAATTTTTTTTTTTATTCCCCCTACATTCAAAACCGGTTTTTCTTTTGGCCTACCAACGCGTCACTGAATGTGGTCATCATTCACTCCAACATGCAAACGCCATGATTGGAAATAAAGAATTTTTAACTTGAAAAAAAATATTATCTCATTCCTTCCCCATTTTTTTTTTGTTATTTTATTCCATAAAAGAAAAAAAAATGAAATTTAAGGGAAAAAAATATCATGATGGATAAAAAAACAAAAAAATTAAAAATGAAATTATTTCCCCTGCACTTAATGATTGTAATCATTTACTTTGCAAGCATTTAGTAAAGGTATAGGAGCTAAGTTTATCCACTTACGTTGATTCGCATGGATTTTGCCTTCTATGTCATTTCGAGGGGAAAAAACACGGGAGGAGGATTCACTCAAATCAATATGTCTCAGCTTTCCAACAACAGAGTATCCTTTTGTTAATGTTTTGAGTAAACACGAAAGAAAACACGTACTAAATCACTTCACAAACCTTAATTATTTCTTCATTTCAATTTTTTTTTCTTATTTAAATAAGAATGAAGTAAAAAGAATAAAAAAGGAAAATGGAAAACAAAAACAAATCAGAAAACTCGCAATTTATACATTTTTTTTCCTGAGTAATATATAAGTGTTCTTCCTTTTCCCACAATTTCAAAATTACAATTTGTCATGAACGTGCAAAGGTCAGGAGTAATTCCAAACTTTAAAAGAAATATAAAAATACTTTTCCAAATGAAATAAAGCTTAAAACCACTTAACTTTCAAAGGAAAAATAATTAATTTTTTTTATATTTAATTTTTTTTGTTTTATTTATGGAAAAAAATATAAAAATGATTAAAGCAAATATCTCGCAGATCAAACTACCATTAATATTTACAGTTACTTTCGTCCAATGTTATCTTATCTCTCTAAGTTACAATAACGTTCCAAATATAATAAAACTGGCAAAAAAATTGATTCGTTTTCAAGAACACTTTTTTTATTTCAATGGCACAGGAAATTTTCAGATTTCCTTTCTCCAAAAACCCGAGTGATTACTGAGATAAAAACATTTAATTCCTATCAACTGACTATATGTGGACTAGGGTTTTCTTATCAGCATTTTTGCTTTTACGTTGCATAGTCTCATGATGCAAATTGTGCAAATTGCCTTGTTTACCCTTTCACTCAGCAGATCACTGATAAACGATCTGTAGCACGCTTCTACGTTTTTACACTTTCAAATCATTGCAAAAATAGCTTTTCCAGCTTCGCCATACTCTATTTCATGAAAAAAAATTAAAAATAATTCACTTTATAAAGTTAAAGCATCACTTTTCTTTGAACTAATTTACTAAGTGGTGTTCTTAATTTAGAAAATAGTTTGCGTAATTTTTGAAAAATTTCCCGAAAATTTTTCATAATTTATTCCTTGTTTTTCCTGATATAAAAGAAACAATAATAATAATAAATAATATATACAAAATTCAGCTTTAGTCATTTCCTTATTTTTCCTAAAAACCTGTTTCATTTTAATATTAAAAGTTTACTATTGTGTTACATAATATTTTTTTAAAAGCGTAAAAAAAAAAACTTCCTTAAATGTAAATAACTCATTTCAACAAATGCTATTTAATGTTTTTGTCTATGTACACGCATAATTCCTGATGGTTATTTTCTCCTTCAGTGAAAAATGTTTTTCCTCGCTATTTTCCACCCTTGACAAAGCGATAAATATCGCCCGTATTTGATACCTAACTTTTTTTTCATTCGTTTAATTTCACAAACACCCAATTCCGTCTCGAAAAGGGCAATGAACTTCAAATTTGACCTCACTCCCCCAAAATAATTTGCTAACAGCTCAAAAATTAAAAAAAAAAAATTAAATAGGAAGGAAAAGAGAAAGAAAGAAAGAAAAAAAGAAATCAGGACGGAAAACGGTAAAAAATGGCAATGTCCACCTCGAGCACAAGTGAAGTCAGCCATACGCCTAACCTCGAAAGGGTTTCGTCATTTTTACACGTTACCTTGTGGATCAAATTGTCGTTTAAGCACCGCACATAAATGCCATTGTGATCGATTCCAACAGACATCATCCCAATCGAGTCAAACACTTAAATGTAGAACTTTGAGCTACGCACCTAGGCAGCGATAGCGGCAAATGGCCCATTGCGTAGCCTCAGCCCATGTTGGCCGGCAACATACAAAATCAAAAAGCAACGAATTTTCCCTTTTGCCGCCTTGGCCTACTTTCCACTCGTAACCAAGCGATTTTCTCGTTGATTTCTTTGCATTTTTTACCGATTAAACTAATTTCGAATAATAATATGTCTATTGCTTGTCAACTTACCTTGCTTGAGTTGAGAGTTGGCTTTATCAAACAAAGAGCAGCAGCAGAACACACTGGCGACTTTGAAAACTTGACCCAATGAGATGGGCGCCGAATCCACTTTTCGCCTCTTTATCAAAGCCTTCCCGATCGAATCGGGATAATTCCGTGCGATTAGAAAGTGTCCTTCTTCACTTAGAAAAAGGTTTCGTGCCCCAATACGAGGCAATTTGGATATGATGAATGAAAATATTTGAACTGAAAACCCCTGGATCAAGCAAATGGAGTACAAATGGTGTGCAATCTCGCATAATCTCGTGTCATATAATTGGTCCGTTACTTGAACGAGAAGTGTCGTTCATGTGGACGCAGATTGGGGAATGCTTTACCGTAGCCCACAATATAGAAAAGGATGATCGTTTCTACCGGTTTACACACTATTTTTCACTTTTTTTATTCAGTTATTAATATTTTTCTCGATTGATGCTGGAATCATTCGTTACTCGGCATTTCTACTATCCCTAGCATAAACGTGAGCTGGCAATTTTGAGGAATCAATTTGAGCGAACACATGATCGGGCCTTTAATAAGTAAATGATTATTCTCTTTTCTCCTCATCATCATCAAAACAAGGTGGACGAGTAAGATGGTTTGTTTATATATTTATAGGCTTTCAGATATTGATCTTTAAAGTTAAGTGTCCGAACTATGGCTGATGTAAAAGCACTGGAACATCCAACTTTAAAAGTAAGTGAATAAATCGAAATAAAAACGACTGTATATTTATGCGAAATTATAACATAGGTTCCATATGAAATATTAAACAAAAAATTTCGAGCAGCGCAGAAAAATCTCGATCGCGAAGTTTCGCATGTTCAAGCAGCAGCTGCCGATTTGGAAAAAACGTTACAAGGCCCACCGAATTCCATGGGAGATTTGACTCATTTCCTAGGTGGTGTCGTCGAAAAGTTAAACCTCCTAAAACGAAAAGTAACTATTGTGTTTTCTTTTATGAAATTTAATAATAATGATATACTTTTCCAATCAATTTAGGCAGCACAAAGTATCACAGAAGAACTAGAAGCAGCTCAGGTGTGCAAACGACGTGTGGATCATTTGAAAGAGTACGATAACGTCAATAGCAACGCGTTTACCTTATGGAAAAAGAAGAGACTTGATCGCATGTTGGTGGAATATTTCTTACGATGTGGTTATTATAACACAGCGATAAAACTCGCCCAACATTCTGATATAGAGGAAAGTTGGTTGTTTACATTTTTAAATATGTTTCTTTTGTTTTAACGTTTTATTTTTCTTTAAAAAATTTACAGGATTTAACAAACATCGATTTATTTCTTGTGTCCAAAGATGTGGAAGAGTCGTTAGCGAATAAGGAAACTGCTAAGTGTTTGCTTTGGTGCCATGATAATAAATCAAAATTACGAAAAATGAAGGTATTTTATTGAGCTAGTGATAAGTTAATGCGTGATTTAATCATTATAATTTTGTGATTTGTTTAAGACTCTTAAATTTTCATGCAAATATTTTTCTCTAAAGAGCTCTTTGGAGTTTAATTTACGACAACAAGAATTTATTGAGCTCATTCGAAGTGATCGACGCATGGATGCAGTAATGTATGGTTATTGGTTTTCATGTACAATAATTCGCTTAAAGATTTTTTTTTCCAATTTTAACGATATATTTTCAGTCATGCAAGAAAGTATTTCACTAATTTAGAAGACGGTCAGTTGAAAGATGTGCAACACGTGATGGGATTATTGGCATTTCCTTATAGCACCGATATTTCACCGTACAGGGTAATATAAGAGAAGTTTTACAATTTTAAGTGTAAACAAAGAACTGATGATAAATAATTTTCAGGAACTTTTGGACGAATCTCGTTGGCAAATGTTAGTTCAACAATTCCGGCATGAAAACTTCAAATTATATCAGTTAAGCGCACAGTGCGTCTTCTCGGTTGCATTGCAAGCTGGATTGTCAGCGTTAAAAACACCGTATCCTAAACAGTTAACCACTTTATACCTTATGTTTGAATTTAATATTAATTTCCTTGACGAAATTGTCAGCCACTGCTATAAAACGGAACAAGATCGAAATACTGATTGTCCCGTTTGTTCCCCGCCGCTCAACGAATTGGCTAAATCTTTGCCATACGCTCACTGTTCACAGTCTAGACTTGTTTGTTACATTTCAGGGCAGCCATTAAATGAAAATAATCATCCTCTTATGCTTCCTAATGGTTACATTTACGGTGAAAATGTGAGTGATTTGTTTAAATTTAACATTTAAGTGATGTAAAATTTCTTGAATATTTTTTTTCTTTTTCAGTCACTTCATACAATGGCAATAGAAAACGATGGTCGTATTATTTGTCCTCGTACTAAGGAGGTGTTTACCATCAAGGATGCTGAAAAAGTATTTGTCATGTAAAATAAATTTGGTGATTTAATAACTTTTTTTTAGTGCTAAAAGATAGTTAACAAATGTAGATCAAAAATAATCAATAAACATTGTACAATTATTTGACTGAAATTTATTTTTAAATTTTATAAATAAGTGTTTATACAGGGATGTTTTGAGTAAGTTGCATGGACAGCGCAACTGGTGACTAAATTCAAATTGAATAGTGAACTTGCAAGAAATGGACCACAATTTGTCAAAAGTTATCATCAATACCAACTAATGATTAACGAATGTTATTTTTATATAGCCTATAACTTAACATTACTTGTCCAGCAATAACTTGTTATTCAGCTATTCAAAATGCTGAAATTGTACTCTTGCAGGATATCCTGTTTGTAGTTACTTGCAATACAACAAAAACAAAATGCGTACATTTAAATGTTTTTTGTTTTTTTTAGTTTGGTTCGTGGTGTTTAGTCGAAGATTTTTTTTCTTTCTACATACATTATCGTATGACATCCAAAAATTAATTCAGAAATCACCGAAATTACATCGTCATGACCACTGATCAATTCTTTCATCATTCCAAATCGTTGCAAACTGTTTAGTACTTTGGTTGAAAGATGTGGGTGTTTGAGAGTAAACCTCAGTATTAGACTCATCTTTTTTCAAATTACTGAAATTTAATTTAGCCTGACCTCGAAACAATAATATAATATTGTAACAGAAATGATCAAAAATTGAAAAAAAAAATTACCTTTTTTTATTATTCGTATAATAATTTTCATCGAGTGAATTTCTTTTTTAAAAAAAAAAAAAAAAAAAAGATTGGTAGATTTGGAAAGTGCCCCAAAAGTTCA
>JAQFZO010000580.1:0-22846 GCA_034695885.1 Geophilus flavus
AGATCCTGATTTTTAGCAGTGATTTTACACTGCTTATAGTGGATTTAAAAAATTAAAAATAATTGTGAGTACTATTTTAATACTGAAGTTTCATCTAATCATCTGTATAAATTTTATGAAATTTTAATTTTATTGCTCTATCCCTTTAAGAACCAGTTCTTTCTTAAAAACTAGTTCTTTCATGGCAGTGCAAATGAAGTAAAAGGTTAGTTGGAGAAATTCCTTCCAAGCATGCCCCTTATTGCGTCACCCTTTGAAGTAGCCTATTTTTTATGATGCAACAGGTTACAATTTCTCTTTTTTACAAGCCAAGTTTAATATTTGTTTTTTTTTTTTTGCAGTTTTTTCCATGTTGTGTATAAATATGAATGGGATTTTTCACTAGGACTGAATATCATGTAAAAAAAATTAGAAGTTCTTCGACTATTGATTTTTGAAAAGTTATGACTGCAAAAACTATTGGTTTGGTTCACCTGTATTTACCTTCCTTGTGAAGTATGTGAAATACAGTATAAGTGACACTTAACTTTATAGTTACAGGAAAATGGTAAAATCATGTTGGAGAATAAATTTAGTAAACTTCCTTAAAAATTTAATTTATTCAAATTCAACAATTCCTTCATCCTTCATTATTACCAAACAATCACCACACGCCAAAACAATACCCAACCCACCATTTTCCCCATCCATTAAACCATTAGATCAACATAAACAAAATTTTAAGAAATACCCAACAAAATCATGTCCTACGCCCGTGTCCTGAGCTTTGCAGCAGTAATGGGCACTGGAGCCCTTCTCTACAGTGACCCCATCAAAAACAAATGGAAAAAATTTCCAGTTGTGAATGCCCAACCAAAGACGGATCCGGAGTGTTTGGGATGCAGACAAGTGGAGCGTTTTAGACCAAAGCAAAAATTACCAGGCCCCGATGAAGGAGACATGTGGCACCAGGTAAAATTTGCCAAAACCACGATTTTGATGTTTTGGATGATTTTAAAAAATCAGTAAAAATAGAAATAGATGTTTAAACCCATAAACCAACCAAAAACCATCAAAAACTTCCAAAAAGCACAATTTCCTGCTTTTTGGATGTAACTGACTAAAATATTATTCCAGGCATTGCCTGATCCGGATAATTATGACGACTTCTGGAGCGAATCAGATTTCATTTACATCAACTACAGAAGACAGACAGATGTGGAGAAGGAGAAACTGGAAGCCCAGAAGGACAGAAGCGAACAAAGTTGGGCCACAAATTTTCAGGCCATAGTCGAGAACGATGCATTTCCCACGATCGGTAGTCTGAGGGGTGGCGTGTTTCAAGTGTGTAGTAATGCGACCGTCGGGATACCCGATTGGAGCATTCAGAAGGTTGCGAAAGAGAAGGACAGGGAAGAGTGTGGGTCTTGTGGAGCTGGGAAAAAGCCGAAGTCAACTGGAATTGTCTTGCAGTCAGTGCTTGCTGCACTCGCGCACTCCAAACTAAAGATCGATCCTTGTGTTTTCTGCAACATGTTGCCACAGGTGAGGGATTTCTCGATAAAAAATGGAGCTTTAGGCAGTCATGTCCTAGATGCCCCTTCCCCTGTTAGATATTTCAAAAAAGGTCATTTCCTCAAACTGTTTTATCAACAAATTACCATAGTAATAGCTCACTAACCTCAGTCGACAGCCCAACAAAAATAACAAATAATGCTGCAAAGTAGGCTTTCCTGCAAAATCACCCCAGCGAGGAACCCTTGGGCAATTGCCTATCTTTGCCTATTGGGTGTAAGAAACAATTTCTAACTCCTTTAAGATGTTGTATTATCATTTACATCCAAATTTGCACACTTAAACTTATAGGGACAAAATTTTTCGCTATATACGATTTACCCAGCCAGGAATTATGTTTTCTTCGGATATCAATGCTCATTTAAACTTTTCAATAAAATATGGCTTTTTCTTTTTTTTAAGGAAAAAACAAATGCCAGTTTATGGACAGACCTCTACGACTACGCCAAATTTCTCACCAAAAAACACAAGAATGTCTACATCTGCTCTGGACCCGTATACAACATAGTGTAAGTGTGAAACAAAACTCGATCCCATAAACTAAATAATCAAGAAAAATACCTTGTTTATACCAAGGGGCTGAATAGAAAAGGCGTAAAAATCCCTCATTACGTACTTCAATTACAAAAAAATTAACAATTTCGTAGTCATTTTAAATGTATGGTACATACCTCAATTACAAAAATTTTAAATTTTACTCCTAAAGTCCATAAAGTGAGCAAAAAAATAATGCATCTTCAACATAAATCATAATTTTCTAGACTTTGTATGATAAAAATTTAAAATGACTACAAATTGATTTTTTAAAAAAATTTGATAAGGGGATTAATAATGAGATGAAATAAAAATCTAAGCAGAAACATCGGCTTCAGCCCTTCAACCACTACCAGCTGCTGATTGTAAATTTTAAGTTAGCCGCCGACCTCGATTAATAGGTCATATCTTCATGCAGTATTTATGTCATACATTTAATCGATTGTGATCGACATGCGCATAATTTCCACAAACTTTACTGTTTTTTTAAACTATAAAAATTATGAAAATCATGTGGAAACATTGTAAAAAACCGAAAATCTGTGAAAATTATTAATCAAAAAGTTCGATTTACAAGACTTTACAATGTCTTTGTGAACTGGGTACAGAGTATTCAACTTAAAACAAAACATTCAAAAATTTATTTCCAATCCCACAGAGAAAAACAATACCCATCAGACGTGTGCAAGCCATTGCAGATCCCAAAAATCATGACTCTCACTCATTTCTTTCGAGTCATAATGGGAGAAAACGACGACGGCACGTATAGATTCGAATGTTACTTGATCCCATTCAACAACGTAGAGCCGAGTGTCGACACACCGGACATCAGAGATTACCAAGCACCGAGATCACTCACCGAAAAAGCCGCACGATTTCTCATCTTCCAAGACATCAAAGCCGATTGCATCACCAGAACTTCCCCACTCGCTGCATTTTGTCCACGATGGGTAATTGGATAATCGGATTTGTCTGAAATTAAGAAAATTTTAATTTAAAATTCGTTATATCCTTAGAAATGCCCACACTGTTGATCACTCTGGATTTATAGATGGAAAAATTTGATAGAAAAATGGTTTTATGGATAAAATTTTTCAAAAAAATAATTTTATTTTTTGTTATGGAAAATGTAAATAAATATTTTATTTTCTAAACTTACCACTCTAATTGCGTCTGTTGTTATTTTGGTCTAGAAAAGATAAATTAACTGATTTTAGAAGTGTTTTTTTAATAAACAAATGATTCCACAAGCCTTACTAATTTTAGAGGACCAGACGTGGGTGACACCATTGCGATACTCTCGTTTTCAACTCTGTAAAATGAATAAAATTTCATGAAACATGTAAATATTTAATAAACAAATGATCAAAAAACTCCACAAACCTCAGTAGACCGAGTACCAAAGATTAGCGACGTCATATTTCTACTCTCGACACCATTGCAATATCACGTTTCCAGCTCTGTAAATAAAATTTCAGACAAATTGAGAATAAAACTTGAAAATATCACATGAAATAGACAATAAATTTAAGTCATCCCTATTAAATCAGTAAAAACTCAAATCTAAACTAAACAAACATCACCATTTTTCCATTCACCAACACCAGAGGGCGCATTTTCACAAATGGCAGCTTAAGTCAGTGTATAAACAGGCATTTAAATATTGGAAAATCATGGTTTGTTAACTGTTCTTTCTTCAACAACAACACCAAACCAAAAAGTACAAATCCATCGTCAAACACCATCAAAATGCTTTGTTTACAACTAATTTGTTGGGCCACAACAGTGGGAATGAGTGGCATTTTCCTACAATATTTAAGAAACAAATTACAAGAGTCTAGTGATTGTGCACAAAAACCTACAACAGACGAGATGGATTCAGCATCTGGAACTTTCCACTCCTTATTTGTGCACTCGTCAGACAATAACTCTACCAGGGATTATTTTCCCGGAGTCGCTAAATCTGAGTCAAATTCAACTGTTTCTGACAGTGATTCATGCCACGGGTTGTTATCAGCTGATTTGGTTTCGCCAGATTTGTTGAAACGTTCTTGTCGCTGTGATTTTTCAGAAGAGGATAGTCGTGATATTGCAGAAGAGGAAATTCATGATTCTGATTGGACGAAATTGAATCAAGATGCTGAAAAGTTTATTAGAAAAAAAGAGAAGTTGGAGTTGGTGATGCAAACAAAAGATGAATTGCAGTTGGAAAATCGGTTAAGAGAAGATCTCGCAAATGCGTTCAGCAATTTCGCCCAAGGGTTTTCGGGTTTCGACGAAAGCGAAATTAGTATTTCTGGAAATTTGACATTTAAAAGAGGTGATAATGATTACTTGTTACAAATTTCCTGGAAGCCGTTTTCAGATTGAATTTCCTGGATCAGTGAAAATGGCTTCCTGGTTAAAAATAGTCTGCAGAATTCTGCACATTTGCATATTTCTGCAGAAAACACATGTAGAAATCAGGTCTGCAAAGATTTTTTTACAGAAATCAAGTCTGCAGTGCAATATCTGCTAATTAGTCTGCACTTTTGCATACTTCTGCAGAAAATATGCAGAGATTTTTGCAGAAATCAAATCTGAAGTCCAATGTCTGCAAATTACAGTCTGCACATTTGCATATTTCTGCGGATCACATGCAAAATAAAGTTTTCAGATATTTTCTGCAGAGCACACATGCAAGTCTGCAGAAATCAAATTTACAGTGCAATGTCTGCAGATTAGAGTTGACAGTTGCATATTTCTGCAGTTATAAGAATCTCAAGTCTGCAGACTAGTCTGCAGAAATGAATTCATGCAATCCTACATGCTAATCTGCAAATCGACTAGCCAATTTTGTAGATCAATTTTTTTGCTGCAGAAAAAAACTTTGCAACCACATGCAGAAAAGGTTATCAATTATCTGCTGATTGAATCATCAGAAAAAGAGTTTGCAAATTGTGCAGAATTCTGCAGACTTTTTTTTTTATCTGGGTTTGAAAAGTTCTATGCCAGATGCAAAAGCGATGTTCTGATATGACTTATGCTAACATTGAGTTCTTTTTATTATTATTTTAGGTAAAATGAAGACATCCAAAATTCACATAACTAAAGATTACGCCGAGAATTAAACAAGATTTAAACAAATTTCAAGATTTGGAAAAAATATAAAAAAATCCGTTATTCAAACTTTCGCAGTCTTGTAATTTTTATTCTAAAGAAAAAAAAAATGAAAAATAAACTTTTATTGAGTCTATGAACAAAACAATTCTTCTAACATTCATTCCTTGTTGAAAAACTCCAAAAACTTCATCAGGATTTAATTATTAAAAAAAAAACCATCGCCAGAGGTCTCCCCAAAAATTCAGGGCCCTCTGTAGTCACTCACCAACATCACATTAGAACCCAAAACCAAAGAAAACAAAACAGTTCGGCCACGTCTTTCAAAATTTTAAGTATTTTCCATTTTTTAACTTTTAAAACCCCATAAATGAACTATTTCCGGTCAATATACGTGGCTGCAACAGCAGGAATCGGAACCTACGTGTACAAATCGATTAAAAACACGCTACACCTCGACATATTGACGGTCAAAGCCCAGAACTTTCCGACCAGCGAAGATGATGACAACTTGTGCGGCCTAGAAGCTCACTATCCAGTCATACATGCGACACATAATGGCGCCAACGAAACGCAACATCTGCCACTATTCGATTTAGGCACCCACCAACTTCATGAATTATTCGGTTCGGGGGACTTAGGGCAATTCGAAGAGACTGGGTTTTTGTGGGAAGAAGACGAGAATCTGGTCGGGGCCTTGGGTAATCTGAGTTTACAGGAGGATGTCAATGTGATAGAGGATGTGCAACCAGTGAATGCAGCCAATGTTTGGCAGGTAGAAATAATATGGAACTATTTATCTCTCTTTAATTCCCTAACTCACTAAGAAATGAGAATTCAGCTTTTGAAGCCTAATCGAATTGATGTTTAAACATGAGGTTTTGCGCTCTACCGAAGAAAGAAAATTGCAATCAATTTTTTGGGGTATTCACCAACTTGTGGTAAAAGGAAATTTATTTATAATAAAAAACATCAAGGGAAAACTGTTATACCTGTAAAAAGTCAGGGAATTAGGGGGTAAAAATAATTAATCCCCGAAATAGTATTAGGAAGTTAGCAATATTTGTTCCAGCTAAGGCCTTACTGGATCTGTCATTATAGATCTTGGGCAAACACACTTTTAGAACTTAACTTATAGATTTTTAACATAAGTTATAAGTTAAAAACTTTGATTGAAATGACATATGTTTTGAATCTATATGTTTGGTCTGTAAGTTCCAACTTATAGATCTGAGCATGCGCAGTCAAAGCCCTGACCACACTGCACTGCAGCGGGCCGCCAATGTTGTGATCGATCTAACGGTGATAATGATAAGTTTTATTGCTGTTTTCTTGTTTTAAACTACGCTGGGTAATAAAAATAGATGGGGAAAATGAGGAGGAAAAAAAGTGAAAAATCAAAATAAAATGATTTTTCATGATGACCACCTTCGGCAGGTGAAAATCATTACTTATGAGTATAAGTTTTTTTTGCCCAAGATGTACGACTTATAACTTGCAATTTGTAACATATAATTTTATTTTATAAGTTATAAGTTGTAAATGTTTGCCCAAGATCTCTACTGGCAAAACTGAACACAATTCCTACACATTTTGCAGGAGGGAAACGGTTTCGGTGATGAAGAAAATTTCGGCCAAGACCTCTTCGTCGATGATGGACACCAAGTTTACGAATGGTTCGCCCAACCACAAGTCAACGGGCCAGTGAGAGAGGAGGATGGATTACTATGGGAAGAGATCGAGCTTAGAGTCGGAGACACTTTTCTCGAGGAATATGTGGAAGATACGTACCCTGCCAGCAACATTTGGCACGACCAAACTTTCATTGAAGAAGATGACATTTTTATACCGGAAGTGCGTCAATTCCACGAATTATTTACAACTGTAGACATAAGTACGAATTGAAAACACATGTTGCAATCGTCTCGTCAAGCTGTCCGAAAATCTAGGTCCGAAATCCGTACGCAACATTGCCAAAATCGCGATCATTTCTGATGCTTCCGAGACTTGGGCCTACCATACAGCTTGACAAGACGATTAAAACGAGACGCCACAACTTTGCGCATGCGCAGAGTCTAATTAAAACATTCTTCTACAAACTTAGATGAAATCGAGGACGGAACATTATGGAAGCCCACCGCGCACGCCCCAATTTGCCAAGCCCAAATTTGCCCATCAGTCGACCTTCGACTAGATGACGTCAACACCATTTCAAAAGCGACAGCCAAATCCAACGCCACCACCTTATGGCAGGAACCCAACTTCGTCGGCGATAACATCTTCCGCCAAGGAGTTTGTCAAGGAGTTTGTCAAGGAGTTCGTCAAGGAGTTTGTCAAGGAGTTTGTCAAGGAGTTTGTCACATCAACAACAACTTAGTCGAACAAATCTTCGGCGGCGACGGTGACTACAACCGGACCGTCCACACGCACAAAGAAGAACCGGTATGCCGGTTGGACGAAGGGAAAGTTTATTTGGACGGTCTGAATCCAGGCCGGTTGTATCTGGAGTACCGGAACTTTTTGATCAATTACAACCGTTGCAACCGAACGCTGAATTGGGTTGTCGAAAACATCCGGAAGGAGAATTTGGCAGAAGCGAAACATCGGCACGTCGAACATTTGAGAATTGAACCTCGCTTTCCTGAAGGAATTAAGCAGGAGAAGTTATGCGATGGAGAAGAGAACAAATATGATGTGGCATTTCTTCCGAAATTCGGCTGCGTTGAACAGTCTTGCGCTCAGGTGAAAGTTTGTAGGAAGAATGTGTGATTTTTTAAGGGTGGGGGTTTTGTATGGAAGATGTGGCCTTGTTTTTATTTATTGTGTTTACTGAGATGAGTTTTATTTGTTGATTTTCATGATTTTTATTTGTAGAGTTTGGTATTTTTGTAGTAGCTGTCCTTTGTACAGTACTGTTTTTTGAAGTGAGGATTAAATGATCCATTTTATTTCGTTTATTTGTTTGTTGAAATTGTGGAATAGTGTGTATGCAGTTTTGTATTCTTGTTAAGTTTAGAACTCACAGCCTGATGGTCTGAATCGAGTCTGTCCACAGAAGGGTAGATTATCGGGAAAAGTTTTATTCTTAAAACCCGGTCTGTAACTGGAAAATATAAACTTTTCGTGCTGTCGGAACAAAGAAGAACAATTTTACAGACTTTCTGCAGCTTGACAACCAGTCCGCTTCTGTTGACAAAGCTGACGACCATTATGTAGCATCACACATCTTTACATTAGCCGTCTTCATCCAACTAGCCCTGAAAATGGATGGCGTTCCTGCGTCGAACCTTCAGAAAGGCAGAAAACAGTTCCGGAGCTTGTTCGAGCATGTTGACTATTCTGCTATCTTGTCACGAGTCTCATGCGAGCAGGTTCGACATCTATCTCCCACGAATGCGGCAACTTGTATGGCCTACAGTAGTATTGCTGTACGACAAAGCAACGAGTAAACTTCAATCTGTGGCATCATCATGACAACAGACTAACAAGGGAGTGACACTTAGTGATAAACGTAGAGAATTGTGGGCACGGGTTTTGTATGACCCTCTTAAAAGTTGTGAGTACTTACTTGTTAGCTTTTACTTCAGGAGAGTTTTCATTATAACTGCCGTACAGGGTAAGGCAGAGAAGTACACCGCTAAATTGTTTTCTATGTGGTCACAGATAATTTGGGATTTGGCTTTATGTGAAAAAACTATTGGCTGCAAAATCAAGCAATACTACCCCAAAACTTCGATTAATGACCCCAAAACATCCAAAATCCCCTGAAAAACCTACTAAAAACATCCAAAATCCCCTAAAAACCTACAAAAAACATCCAAAATCCCCTAAAAACCTACTAAAAACATCTAAAACATCCCCAAACCCAAAAATCCACAAGCCTATGTTTGTAGCCTCAAAGAACCTATTCCTTCTTCAAAACTCTAGTTTTTGCCATATGCCAAGTAAGTTTCTCTTCTATCCTTTTGGAAATCAAAAATAAACACCCTCTTTGAACACATACGGCAACTCTCACCGACCTACCATACAATCTTCACGTATCGACGTGAACTCGTAAAGTCTACAGATATTATTCCAAGCCATTGCTTTATGAGCTAAATGCATCTTCAAGGTCCCATTCCAATCTGAACATGACTGAATTCTCCCAACACAGCATTGGGAACACAAAGTTGAGATAAATTATTTTGGATTGAGTAAAAATTTTGAATTGTGTTTTTTTATTCGACTTTGTCATTGTATTTGTTGTTTGCATTTTTGCCTGTGTACAGGTCGCGTATATTACATCTTTTCTTATCAAGTCCCCGTATAATTCTACAGAACCTCTTCGACACCTTCACCACAAACTAAACAAACCCCTGACTCACTAACAACCCCAAATTTCTCTATTCCACGCATTCAGGTTTGTCCATTCTGCCAGCAATCAACATTATGGAACGTCTTTTACAAATACTATAATTTTTTGACGGATACGTGCGATGACATTATGGTCCTTTCAGGTGCCGTATACACTCCAGAGTAAATATATGTTGTAATTTTCCTGTCCTGATCACTGTAATCGCCCTTATTTCTCTATCCACAGGCCGCATGGTGTTCTCTATTATATTCCAGTTAATGGCCAATTTGTGCCAGTTGCAACACACTTTTACAAAGTAATTTTCTGTAATCAAGAAGACGGGACACATCGCCTGGAGTGTTACAAAATCAAAGTTGGAAATTATCATGTTCCAAGGCCACAATTGAGAAATTTTCTGGTGCCCAGGGAAATATTAGAACATGATTCGGGTTTAATGATATACAGACACGTGGCGCCACACACAATCACCGACAAGGACACGCATCCGGAGTTTTGCGCCGAATATTACCCGGATTAGTCGAGGAAGTTTAAAATTTGTGCAGCCACTTTTTGAAATTTATGAGTATTGATAAGAACTGTATGAAATTGTGGAAATGTAAAAAGGACAAAATGGAAACTTGTGATATAAATTCTCTTATAAGAATTTTGTTGTTTTTCTTTTGTTGATGTATCATTGTGAGTAGGGATTCTGGAACAGAAATTCCTGAGAAATCTTATCATCTTCATTCCTAGATTTTTTTATTGTGAAATTTACTGGACTGTCTTTTTGTATGGCTTGTTATTGTTAACTTTTGTTCTTGACCGCTGGTGACCTTATAAGTGTTCTGCCTGTGTCTGTCTGTCTGTCGAAGTATACCCCAATTGAGGTGACAATTGTACCCTATTGGTGTATAATGTACCCCATGTTTTGTTAACATTGGTTGCCCTCATCCTTCATTAATCTGGTGCATGCACACGAGCATGAGTCAACTCTCAAATGACAATTGACTTGATCTCCCTTCCCAGGAAGTTATTAGTGGATGTGTGTTTTTCCTGCCATTCTGAAGTGCTATTGGAAACTGGAAAGATATTTCATTCTGCTACAGCATTTTATTTGTGATGTCATTGTGTGATTGGGTTTAATCTCTAAAGAAAGGTACAGTAAGTCAGTTTACGGCAGTGCGATAGCGCATCGAGTGCCACAATGGATTGGTAAGGAAGTTGCATGTTCAACCTGCACTAGAAACTTGTACAGTATGTTCGTTTATTGTAATTTTCTTAGGGATTTTTTTTTTACAGGAAACCATTTTTCCCTGATTTTTTTTTGTTATTAATGTAAAACCGCCATGACTCATCCCAAAACACTAGAAACAATCCAAAATCCACATACACCTCCTAAAACCACCCAAAATCTACCAAAAACTCCCCCAACTGGAAAACCGAAAAACCCGAAAAGTTATTATATATTCCATAATTAAAGTTATTGAAAAACCGAAAAACCAAAAAACCGGATACTTGACCACAACCATCGAATAGCTATCAATTACACATCAATTACACAGTTGACTAATTGTGCTCATATATGTACTTCCCATCAACCAACACCAGAGATCATGCTTCAACTGCAGCGCCCTCTACCGACAAAAAACCACCATCAACAAACAGCAGTACCCTCTATTGACAAAAAAATACTATAAACAAACAATAGCTCTTTAGGTTTAGTTCAAATTAGCCATTGGTTTTCTAAATTTCAGAGTTTAATTTTGCCAAACTCAAAAATGAGTTTCCTGAGGACTTTCTACGTAGCCACAGTAGCAGTGATTAGCGCCTACTTGTACCGTTCGATCACCAACCAAGCAGATTCAAAACTCCCGCAGAAAGAATGCAAAACCAGACCAAACATTCCAAAACCCGTGAACAAGGGTCTTCTATACGACCCCATCACACGCAACTGGTGGATCGTTGCTGCCCAAAACTATGATCCATGCAACGTTTTCGTAGATTGTGCGGATAATAGCCCAAAGGACGAAATCAAAGCCGACACAAAGGATAAAGGGAAAAACGAGAGTAAAAACAAAAAAAAAATGGGCGAGACTAAAAAGGAAAGTAAAAACAAAAAAGAAATGGACGAGACTAAAAAGGAGAGTAAAAACAAGAAAGAAATGGACGAGACTGAAAACGAGCCACCGGAAGAACCAAAAAGCGAGAAAAAAACCGGAAGTAAAAATGGTCCAAAAGATCAAAGTAAAAAAAATGAAAAAAATAATAAAACTTCCGATGGCACGTTGAAAACCAACAGCAAAAAATCCATTAAAAAAAAAGAAGACAACAATGCGAATACGAAGAAAGACAATGGGAACAATGCCAAAAATGACAGCAACAACGATGGGGACAAAAAAACTGACAGTGACAACAATGAGGTCAAAAAAGATGACAATGGGAACAATAAAACTGACAGCGACAACAATGGAGTCAAAAATGGTGACTGTGGGACCAACAATGTGGTCTACAATGTGGTCTACACTGAGGTCAACGATGGGGTCAAGAAAGATTGCAATGTGGTCAACGATGGGGTTAAGAAAGATTGCGATGCGGTGAAGAAAGATTGCGATGAGGTCAAGAAAGATTGCGATGAGGTCAAGAAAGATTGCAATGGGGTCAATAATGAGGCCAACAATGATGTCAAGAAAGATGACAATTTGAACAGCAGCAACAACAGTGACAACAATGGAATTGAGGGTTTTGACATTCCTGAAGTACCCGGAAGCCGGCTTTTGAAAATTGGTTGCGATCTGACATTGGTCAACGATGAGTGCATTTGCACCAGAAATTACGTCTTATATCACCATGACCAATGGGGAGTGTCCTGCGACAGTCGATCGAGAACCCCGTTCTGGACCAACGAGGCCGTAAATGGATGTAATCTGTGTCTCGCCCGGCACAGACACTGCGAAGCGTTGCGGATGACTTTCGTGACGGCTTCGGATTTTCGCTACGGTCATTGCAGCAATAAAGATAGGCTGTGTCCACAAGACATGATTGCTCCTGCCTTGCGGTGTGGTACCAAAGAAAATGATGTCAGCGAAGGAGTACAAGTACAAGGGGTATGCGAAGATAAGCAATGGGTGGTATGATTAAAATGAAGTATTTACTACAAAGTAGAAAGTAAAAAGGAAATTGTGAAAATACGTTTCAGAGGATTTGCTTGAAAAACTTGAAGGAAAGCATTTGTACTTTTATTCATACCACCCATTGGCTCTTCGTGTCGTGTTTTAGATGTTATTTTGTAGCTTTTTGGCAATGACAGACAGTGGTGCTTCTCAAATGGGTCTGATACAAATAGATACAGTTGGCATTTTCAGTTATACAGTAGCAGTGGTAAGGTGATGTTTGCTGAACCATTGACCACTGGATTAGGAGGTTGCACTTTGAGAAGCACTGAACTGAGTTGCCTTATTTTTATCCTATTAGTTAATGCAGAGCTTTCTGACACAAGACCCACTACAGGATTTTATCTGGCTCATGGCCTTTTATTAATGAGAAAATAGAAAAAAAAAACTTTAAATTTAAAAAAAAATTAACTAAAATCCTGTAAATTTTATTAAAAAATTTAAAACTTATAAAAACTGTTGAAAAATATGTAAAAAATTCAAAATTTGCATTTGCATACACTCCACCCCTCTCAAAAAAATTTAGTAAGTATGCCATTTCTTAATATATATTTTTTTAATTTCATGATATTTTTCTGTTTTTATATAAAAACTTTAGCATACTTTTACAACTTTCAGGACCCATTGATTTACTAACCACTGCAACTTCCTTCCCATGATTAATCAACCTTTTCTCTTCCAGTGGATATGTGATTACTGTCAACATTCAATCTTCTGGCCAGAATTCAACCGGTACTTGGAATTCTTAACCGGAATTTATCCATCCGTGGAAGTCTGTTCTGGCATGCTGTATCTAAGCGAAGAATCCAAGTAAACAACATTTCTTCTTTCCCCATCCACCTAAACACTTTTCTCAGTCACAATTTCTTTTCCTAAATAGAAAAGCCGAAGAAACCGAAGGTGGTCTGACCGCAGAACAATTGATCCCGACCCATTTCTTCAAAGCAGTTCTGGGAAGAAATTCGGATGGGTTCTACAGACTGGAATGTTACAAAATTCCAAATGAACCGATGAACGGTGAAGAATGCACTAAAGTGGACTTGAGGCAATATCTTGTATCCAAAAGTGATTTGGAAGAAGACGCGGGTTTTTGTATCTTTCCCACGATTCTCGGGTTCTGGATTAGCCAGGCGAACACTCATCCACTGTTTTATGGAGATTCATTGTGATGTCCGATTATTTGTAACTTAGCAAATTAAAAATCAAAATAAAAATGTTAAAACCAAAAACAAAATAACTTTAATCATATGATGATCAAAGACTGCAAAAAAGGATAGCCTGTGATGTCGAGTGTCCAAATAAGGTATTCAGTATAGGTTTAATTTTGATTTTTATGACATCCTTAGGGCATTCCATGGAAGCCGTGTTAAGGACCTAATGTGGACGTCCCAGGGACGTTGCATGTTATCTGGGTTGCATCTGGTAAATTATTTTAATTAATTTAAGCTTTTGTATCACTTGTAATCGATTTTGTCTTATGTAAAGTTTTGTCACTAGGCAGCGCCACTCGTTTTTACAACAGTTGAGCGGGAAAATGATACTCTTACAAAATCATAAGATCAGAAAACCCTGATGCTACAACCCAAAACTTAATAATCGAAAAGAGACTTACCATGTTAATATTTGCTAGCTTTTTTTTCAGATCGAATGTGACGTCTGCAACTCTTCCCCAATCTGGAAATAATTCAAAAATCTCATTACACATCTGCTCCAGTCTAGTGCACGTTTAAGTATTTACTCAGGATTTTGTGTGTTATAACAGAAAACAGTAAATTTTTTGCCCACTTTTATCAATAATTAATTAATAATAATTAATTTTCAAATTTTCAGAACATGAATCACTTTCAATTATGCCAACTCATTTCTTTTAAATTGTAACGTGTGGTGAAAATGAAATGAGGTACTACAAGATTCCAGTGAAGTCATGCCGAAACTTAACATCGTTCACACTTCAGAGCGAAATTAAATTGTAATCCCTCTGGTGCCCATTTCCAGACCATACCGTGAATCTGCAGTTATTTGGCCCTTTTTATAAAAACTCTGTACAATTTCTGTAATAAATATCAAACCGAAAACTTCAATCTTTAAAAACACAGTTTTCCCCCAAAAAAAACACTACTGGTATCCTGAAACCATCCCATCAATTTACCAATCTCCAAAAATGACATCACCAATCACCACCCCTAGCGTCAATTTCTGACACCACTAATCCAATTATTGACAACAATACCATTGTTAAACCCCACATCACTTCAAAAAAAACATTTTGAAAAAACCATCAAAATTTCAAGTTACAACACACAATGAACCACCTAAAACTCCTGTACATGACTCTATCAGTTGGAATCTGTGGCTGCATTACCCACATACTTTCCACCACAAAACAAAACCAACCACCAAAATCTCTCCCAAACCCAAACCATGCTGTGAGTGATTACATATCAACCCTAAATCATCCAAAAAATCTGTTTCTCCCTGACAGCAACAGGAAATACTTCTGGAACAACTTATCAACAACCTTTCCCATAGTCAAAGCAGAACCAAATGAATGCCGGAGAAACGATGACATATTCTTCGACGAACTTTTCGATCCGGAAGACTTGCCCGAAGAAGATTCCTATGATTATGACAACGATGAGGCCACTGATGTTGATGATGATGAACCTCCACAAAGACTTGTAGAATTATATGGTAGAAACAAAAGGGCCATTGACATCACGCCCATTGGTCAGATTGGTTGTTATCTTCCGGAAGACTGGCCCTGCACCGCTTATTCGATCCCGCATCCGACAGAGTGCACGCGGATGATCATAAAGCTTGGGAACATTCTTGTGTATACTGATAGTAGGACAAAGAGTTCTTGGTGGACTGTAGAGAAGATCACTTGTGAAAATAAGGATCAAGCTGAACATCTTCATTTGGAAGCGCTCTATTTGTTGGGGAAAGTTCCGCCGGGTTTTGTTGCGGGTTTGCCGTGGAATACCATACGAATGGATGCGAGGACCATGCTTTTACCGAGACAGTACAGAGTTGGTGGTCAGGTAAAAGATGTGGATAATGGGACTCTTATCAATCAGAGACCCATACATCCAATTTAGAAAAGTTTGCCAATAAATCGAACATCCTAAATCCGTTTAGTTTTTAATTTTATCTCATTTGGTTCTCGAGTTATCGAAAAAATTGGGAACACCCATTTTTGGAGGTTTTTAATTTTTTTTCTCCAAATTTTTTAATATTTGTCAAACTCTTAAAGAAATGCATGTTTTTCTTACTATCAAAAGAGACATTATCCCAATTGTTTGGCATCGACTAGTACAACATTTTTTATTTTCTTTCATTCTAAAGCTAACTTGTGATATCTGCAAACCAACAAACATTTGGAAGGCCTTCCATCAATACATCACGTTCTTGTTAACACTGTATCCAGCTGTGTATGTCTGCTCTGGTCTGTTGATGTCAAATAGGTAGAAAAAAATTCAAAAACTACTTCTTTAATCCTTTCATCAGGAATTTTAATCGATTAATTCATTCCAGAGTAAATACCAGACAGCCAGAAGTGTCCAGTCACGTGTTTAAGGTCATTCTTTGCAGAAATCCCGAAGGGACCTATAGATTCGAATGTTATAAATTCCAAATAGTCGAAGACAAAGACTGTGTACAACCATTGAGCAATATGAATCAATGCATTGTATCAAGAGCACAATTGCAATCAGAGACTGGATTTACCATATTCGAACAAATTTCCGAAGATTGCATTACGCAGAGAGAAACTCATGCGGGTTTTAAATTCGTCAATTCAGGCTGTGATTGTCATGTGTAATTGTAAATTACTACAGTAATTAAAATCATTTACGAAGATAATTTCTGCATAAAAATGTGTATTTAAATTGTGCCATCTATCACTCGAACTAGTTGCCAACAGTGACGAAGTTCATGGTCTTCCTGAAGAAGAACCACATTGCCAACCTTCAGACTCTTTCCAGATGATTTTTATATGTGATGAAAGTTCCTCAGCGGTAGTAAATAGTCCTTTCGTTGTTTCAATTTCCATTAATTCACCCGTTGTTTCTCAATGGGTGTTGCTCACATGTGTAGTTAGCGCTCCCAATTCTAGACGATAGTATCGATAGTCTCGGCCATTAATATCGATTTTTTTAATATTGCAAATATCATGCATCAAAGAGTCATTGATACTGATATCATGAAATCCCGAAAGTAATTTGCATAAAAATGTCAATTTTGATTTTGATTTTTTTAAAATATCGGAATCTCAAAAAACGAAATCTCTTTTTATCGATATTCATAAAATCTCGAAATATTGAGATTAATATCGATATCGGAATTTTAAATATCGAAAAATCAAAATATCAAAATACAGTTATTTTAGAAATGCTCGATTTTTTAATTTTCAAAAATCGAGATTGATATTTTACTTAGTCTCGAGATTTGAAAATGTTGAAAAAATCTCATTTCTACTTTTGATATTTCCATATAAACATATTGAAATGTCGAAATATCAAAATGAGTATCGACCGATATTGGGAGCCCTACTGATGTAGTTTTTATTTAACAACTTTTTCCTATGGCAGTTATCACTGTGAAATTATGATAGAAAAAAATTATACAGTTCCAGAATAACCACAAGATGGCATCACTGTGATTTTTATCTTATACCATCTGGTGGTAGAAACTGCAAACACATTACATGTTCGGGGTTATGCATGTTCACAAGGCATCGTTCTAAAAATTAATACCTACCAAAATTTACTATAATTTACTGTGATTTTCCTTTTAATTACCATGAGTTATACAAAAACATTATGTCTCTCTCTGGGAGGGGTAATTGGTGTATGTCTTTTTAGCTCAAACATGAGTTTTGACCAAAATCTTACATCAAACTTCAAAAATAGAGCCAATGGATCCACAGGAGCCTTTGGTTCATGGATAACCAAGAGAATGACTCAACAAGATCATTCCTTCTTGGACAAATGGAAAACTGTCTTCGGTTATCCGAAACTCCGCGCTTGCGATGCTGTCTGTCCGATGGAAGTTGATCCGGTTTATGAAATCGATGAAGACATCTCTGATTTGCTTATAACTGATGTGGTAGCAATGCCAGAAGTGTGGAACGAATGTTTGGAGAAATTGCCAGGAATCGCTCGTTCCTATATATATCCGGGTAATGCGACGAGAACAGTGATTCAGTATGGGAACAAGTACATGGTTCATGTTGACAGCCGGACGAGAACTACCTGGTGGAGTGTGGAGAAACTCACGAATGAGAATTTAGCTAGTGCTCGACACAGGCATTTGGAGACTCTCTATTTGACTTTTAACACACCTCCAGGATTTGTATTTGGTAATGCGAATAACAGCGCAAGATTGGATGTGAAACAGATTTTTGCGCCAAAGCAACGAAAAGCCGGTGGAAAGGTAGAAAAGTTTTTGGTTGGAGTTTGGTACTGTCAATTTGTGGCTGGCATGTAAAATCTATCTCCAGAATTGTCTATGTTTACCAGCTTAATCACAGGTCTCGGGGTTCGATGGGCATAATTGCACTGCCGTGAAGCGGCTTTAAAAGTACGTGCGATGGTGGTTTCAATATTGGCCAAGATGTCAATTTAATGTAACAGAATCTCCATTTGTGTATTAGGGTTGCCAGCTGTCCCGTTTTACTCGGGATTGTCCCGTATTTCTACGGGTTGTCCCGGGTCCCGTATTGGTACCATACGGGACGTTGTTTGTCCCGTATTTGGCTGATTGCTCCATTCATTCCCTGTGGTACTGTAAGGAAGACAAGGGCAAAAATAAAGTTGTGATTATGGGCGGATCCAGGAATTTTTCCAAGAGGGGAAATTCATCCGAAAGTGGGGGAGGAGGAAGGTTGGGTACCTCAAATCCAAAAATATGTCGACCTGACTTTAAAAATCTTTGATCAGCTATAATAATTTTTAAAAAATTTAAACACATTTGTGAGGATTTGAACGATTTTTTGAAGAGATTTAACGAGTCCTTGAGCATTTGGAAGATTTTTTTTTAAGATTTTGAAAGATTTTTGAACAATTTTTGAAAAATTTGCAATTTTCTGAAGATTTTTGGGATTTTTACGCTTGGAGGAGGGCGATTGCCCCTATTGCCATCACTCTCTGGATCCGCCCATGGCTGTGATAAGCTTTTAGGAGTATGAAATGCAAATACTATATGCAGTACTTGTATTTGTATTTTATGCACTGAAAACTGTATTGTGGGAAAATACAATTTGCAAAGTTATTTAAATTCGGCAATTGTTCAAAACCACCTGACCTGATTAATGATGTACCGTGATTATAACGCTGGTTAATGTGTATAGTATTAAGGTTGAGAGAACTTTTAAAAAATATTATACTGTTGTCCACTAAATTTCATGTCAATATTTCTTAAACTGTTTCCTCAAAGTTGAATATCTCACATGCGCCAAACTTTGCCAAAGTTTTATCATTGGCTGTAATTTGATTTTGATTTTAATTTTGACTTTCAGTTTACTACATGTAACCTCTGTAAACAAACAAACATGTGGAACATCTTCAACATGTACCTTGAATTCCTACTGAGAACATATTCAGACATCTGGGTCTGCTCCGGTTATGTTTTTTTAGACCGGTGAGTTTTTTCGCTTTAATGACCAAACATTTTGCAAAATTTATTTTTATTATTTTCTATTTTATTGTATTTTCTATTAGATACGATTCTGCTAAAGAAAGAATTCCCACCCACCAATTCAAAGTCTTACTGGGCAAAAACCCGGATCAAACGTTCAGACTCGAATGTTACAAATTTGAACTGCCTCAAGTCGGAACGCGCGTCCCGAAATTGACGATCGAATCTTTTAATGAGTTAATTGTGCCGATAGAACAACTGGAAGCAGAAACGGGAATTCGGTTTTTCGATTACATTCCGAGAGATAAGATAACTCAGCAGGCAACCCATTCGTCTTTCGTGTCTTGTACAAAAAGAAAACGCGTCTGAGAACAAATTGCATTACTGTAAATTGTAAACAATAAAAATAAGTCTTTGCTGTCTTTCCTCATCATCTCTGCAATTTTTCCCGAACCGAAAAATTTCAAAATGTCGAAGCTGAACCGGTTCGGAACCTAAAAAACTTTATTTTGCTTTTGGTTTTTTCCTGTCTTTGACCAGTTAATTTTTTAAATTTAAAAACAAGATTTTTTAGAATCAATGCAAGATGCAGAATTAAATTAAGCAATCAGATAAAATAATTTATAATTGCACCTGATTGGCTGAAAGTTATAATCACTTTTTTGTATAAATGCACTTTAGTGGATTTCGTCCAGCTGCTGGTGTGAGTAATGGTCTATGTTGCTCTGGTTCACATTGCGCATGTGCAGTTGTTTTCGTGCAATCTAATGAGGAATTGTAAAATTTTCAAGAAAATAATGACAAATTTTTGTTAGTATTGTAGCAAAAATAAATTGAACCACCATTGTAGTAAAAATAAATCTTTTCTTTATCAACAGCTTTTAACACTGCCACCAGAGAGCACTATACGTAGTCATATCCATAGGAATAGCCGGATGCTTATTCGAATCAACGACAAAATTCTTGAGTAATGGAAATTTCAAAGTAAATATCAATGATCAATGACTGTGACAACAAATAATGAAAAATACCTTTTTCTCAAGACAGTCTGCAACAGGTGGTGGGGAAAATGCAATCCTCTGAAAATCAACGCTCACGACAACGGCGAATTACATTTATTCTGCAATTTTCCAAGTGGTGAAGAAGATTATGATGGTAATGACGATGATGATCTGGAAGATCAAGCCAACACCAAAGCAGTTGTCATTGTTGAGATCCAAAGAATCAACGGGTTTTTGCCGAAGATGTTGCCGAAAATGGCGTGTTGGATGCCGCACGAAACGATTCCGACGAGAACTGTTGTTAAGTATGCGGATTATATGATACAAGTTGACAGTAGGACTAGATCACACTGTTGGACGATTCAGAGGATAAATAGAGAAAATCATGCCGAGGTGGAGCACCGGCACTGCGAGTTCATCAGCTTCGTGTGCAATTTGCCGCCTTTCTTTGTTCAGGGAAATCCAGAGAATGGAGAAAGAATTGAATTGGAGCAACTTATTGCACCCAAACTTCGCCGTGTCAACGGCAAGGTGAGGTTTTGCTATTGTGTACAGTGCGAGAATCGAGTTGTACATACTGTACTGTTGTTTGAATGTAAAAACAAGACTAGAGATTTATTTCCACTTTTGGGTAATTGTTTACAGATATATTGGTCAAGGTAGTTTGCCCATTTCAGAAGAGGAGAAGGGTTAGAAGGACAGGGGACTCAGGCATTTCACTCCTATATGGGAGTATTTCGATGTGTCCCATACACTCTTAAAACATTTTTACACCTTGCCACCATTTGAACACCTTTAAGTGTAAAGAAACAATTTTATGTGTAAGATGACACCTTAATTAGCAAAATAAGGATAAAATGACACTTATTTAGCTAATTAAGGTGTCATGTTACACTTAAAATCGTTTCTTTACACTTGTGTTCAAAAGGAGACAACTTTTAAGGGTGTAAGAGCAACTTGTACCACAATTTTTAATGGCTATATCTAAGACGAATTTTTTTTAGCCTTTATTTTTGATCTATTACCGTATGTTATTTTGGTAATATTTAGATGAGTTACGTTAGTGATAACAGCGTAATTGCTTAGTAGAGTTCTTATTGATAAGTGTTGAATTACGATCTGTTCATTATATCTTGATTCTGGCTTTATGATCCAGCCAGTTCTTCCCTGCAACAACTTGTAACAAATTAATTTTCTATTTCATCTTTCCAGGAAGTTTGTGATTTCTGCAAGCATTCCACTTTCTGGAAGGTTTTCCATCGGTATCTTTCATTCCTTCTCGGTATGTACACAGAAGTGTATGTCATTTCAGGAGCTTTGTCTTTAAATGAGTAAGTTCAAACTGTTACAGTACACATTTTACTCTCTTATACTTCACTTTTAAATGAAATGCTAAAATATTTTTTCAGTCAACGTGGACTCCAGACCACTACTCCGACTCATTGCTTCAAAGCTATCCTGTGTAAAAACCCTGACAAGACTTACAGATTAGAATGTTACAAGATTCTTGCTAAAAAATTCCCTTTTGCAATCCCAAGCTTGAAAAATTTCAGTATATCCAAGGAACAACTCGAAGCTGAGAGCGGAATTCGTATATTCGAAGGCGTGCCGGATACAAAGATCAAAGACTATATGCCTCATCCGGGTTTCACGTAACATTGTACAATTGCAGCAAATTGTTTTTATACAGTACATAATTTATAAGAAATTAATAAAACTTAAAAAAATTGCATTCGCCGAAAGACTTATTTAACAATTTTCTACATCCACTTGTCGGAATCTGCTAAGGAGAGTCTAACAACTCACCTGCCAAGTCAACATTTTGCAAATCTATGACATAATTGACTAAAGTATTCTATGGCGATCTATTATTAACTTTACTAAATATTAGACTTGAAAAGTTTAGTCGCCACAACAAAACCTGGCACCCTTGCAGTTCTTGGCCTATGCCAACTGCCAAATTTTGTTGTTGGCTATCCCATTTGCTGGGGATGTTTGAGAGGACTGTGTGGTTTTCCCACTAGGGTATCCAGACCGATATAAGCAATCTAAGCGTATCCATCGCAAACATCAACTCGTTTTATTCCCTTCACTCTTAAAACAGTTAAAAGGAAAGGTATAATAAGATCTAAAAATTACAAAAAGGTCCAAAATTTCAAAGACCTTTACTGGAGATCTTTGAATTTTTAGAGTGTTGGTAGGGGGGCTCCGCGAAAAATTTGTTGATGATTTGATTTTAAAAATCTCAGGTCTTCTACTTGTACAGTATAAACACAGTTGGTGGTATAAGATTTTGAAAAATTTTGAATGGTTTTTATTAAGTTTTTGAACGATTTTCTTAAGATTTTGAACGATTTTCTTAAGATCTTGGACGATTTTCTTAAGATTTTTGAAGAGTCTGAATGTTTTTCTGAAGATTTTTGAAAATTTTGAATGATTTTCTGAAAAATTTTGCTATTTTGTGAAGATTTTGGAGATTTTTATGCTTGGATTTTATGCGTTAGGGGCGATCGCCTCCT
>JAQFZO010000581.1:0-22842 GCA_034695885.1 Geophilus flavus
TAGCTCCATTACACTGTAAAAAAACCCATTTTTGAGGTTTTTAATTTTTCTCTCCAACATTTTTTCACTAAATTTTATGAAATTTGGTGTAAAAGTGTTGGAGAAAAAAATGTAAAACGTAAAATTCTGGTTTTTACAATTTTTTCAATATCTCGAGCACTAGATCAGATAAAATTAAATTAAAAGTTGAAATAGAGCTAACTAATTGACTTTGACGGCCCGATTTTAAAAAAACCAGTGCGCCCAAAGTTCTTGATAAATATGGTTGTCCATCGAGTTGCTAGAGACTTACATGTACTAAACTGCTCTGAAGTTATTTACCATTCTAAGAAAATTCTGGGTACAATGATTTTTTGAAAATCAGGCTCTCGAAGTCAATTACATAGCTCCATTACACTGTAAAAAAACCCATTTTTGAGGTTTTTAATTTTTCTCTCCAACATTTTTTCACTAAATTTTAAATGCTTTATACGAAATGATAGCTCTGGTGAGTCTTTAAATCATCCAAAATCCACTTTTTAATATTCATTAAACTCTTAAAGAAATTGCCATTTTTCTAACCATCAAAAAAGACAAATTGTCATACTTTTGGAAAGTGTGTTGTACATTTAACGTTTCGTTTTCCTATGATCAATCCAAAAAAAAATCAATGTTTCTGATTTGTTTTTCATGAATTTTTGACTTTTGAGTGTTATAGAAAATTTTTTTTCTTAGAAAAATTGTTTTCTCAATATTAAAGTTACCTGGTGGAAAAGTAGTGAACTAGTAGCGGGTTTGGAGCGGAAAAGTAGCGGACATGTAGCGGTAGCGGTAGCGTGTTTGCACTACTTAAATTTTAAAGTAGCGGGAGCGGAAATAGCGGGCAAGTTTTCAACTGTCTGTAGCGGTAGCGCGCTACTGAACTTCAATAGCGGGCCCAACACTAGACACCAAGTGGCATCTTGGTGCTGAAGCCAACAGGGCTATTCTATAAGTTCGCCAAATTTTTTGCTCTAATTGGGCAATTTTTGTATTCTTTTCTCCAATTGTTCTTTCAAGGATTCATTTTCTGTCTCTAAGCTGAGAAAAAAAATATTGCTTCTTTATATTTTATGTCTGGTATATGATTATTGGAATCAGTTCTATTAGAGGATCTGAATAGAATTACACTTGTTCTTATTTGCAAACAGTAATGAAAAAATTTAAAATGAAATTTCTACATACAATGTGCAGGCAGTATGGGTTTTTTATGCACATAGTGTAAAAAATTCGTCTTTTCGTGTCCAAGTTAACTTGTGCTTATTTGTTGATCTTGAACATACATTGGAATTAATTTTATCTATAAAAATAATTGCATGTGCAATGCTTCTTGCAATTGCAAATAATGCATGCGCTATTTTTCTCTCGCATATGTATTTAGGTTTCAACACAGATGCACTAATAAAGGTTTAAAACATTTCTTAACTTATATGTAGTAATCCTAATTCATTCTGTATGTTCAAAGTAATTTTTTGTGTAGTATTTTGAAGATGAAAAGAAACGCGTGGGGTCTTGGATTTGTCTGTTTTTTTCGTAAGGAAAATAGTAAAACGAATCTTGGGTTTTCTTATTTTTCCAGTCTTCAATTATCCTAGTGCAGGTTCTCTTGGTCAGGGGAAGAAACTTCCAAGCCCTCCCAGGTGCAAAAAACCATAAATGAGTTTTCATGTGGGTAACCATAAACTAAGTGTGTTAAGGAACTCTCTTTTTAGATCCATGAATGTATGGGACGGTAGCCCCATAAACGTATGGGATGTCTCAGTGTCAAAATAAATAAATAACGAAAAATTATAGAAAAAAATAGGTTTTTATTTTAGAAAAGTAGTGCAGAAAAAAAACATCAATAATTTGCAAAATCAACCTCACGGTCATAACTTTCAGTCGCAGGCCTAAAAAATACAATAATAATATAGAGAATTCTGTTCGTTGTCTGTATTTCTGTTGAAAAGAATTATAAAAAGTGGGAACGGCCTACTGGTAATCTTTTCTTACTTCTTCATTCTTCCTTTTCATTGTCTCTATTGTTATTGGGTTCCTGGTCATTTTTTTGCTGTGATTTTTTATTTTTTGGTTTTTTCCATTTTGGTTGTGCCTGTAGTGCCTTTTACACTTGCATCAGTCGGTTCTTACCCTGCACAATAGAGACAGGTCTCGTATGGTCTTAGCAGCCGCTGGGGACCTTAAGCCTTATTACTCTCTCTCTCTCTCTCTCTCTTGCTCTCTGCTACTTACTATTTTTTTGTAAGTTCTTTTTGCAAAATCAGGTTTTCCATTGCAGTCTGATGCGTCGACATTTTTGTGCAAAAGGTAGAATTTTAATTTCTGTCATCAAAAAGATCCGTATTGAACACTTGTTCCAAATCATCTGCACCGAGAGAAATAAGTTTGTATAATCCTGAAATATACAAATTCAGAACACTTTAAACTAAGGCTTGACCTTGCTTTTGCACCGCCAATGACCAAAACGCAACTGTAAAAAATTTACGGAAATCCAATATTCTAGATAAAAATCTAACCCTTTATTATTCTAGATAGAAGGGACTGGTTAAACGCCCTTTGACACAAGCCTTGGCTCTAAGCTGACAAGTCTCGCACTTTGGCTTCGCTTCGCCTCCCTCTTGCCCTTAACGCCTTTGTTTTCAGATTCAGTTTACTGGCTGTCAGCGAGAAGTTGACGCCTATTTTGGGTGTTTGTTTAGCAAGAGCTTATCTCAAGTCAGGTAATTTGTTCTATACCATTTTCCTAGCTGCCGAGCTAAATTCGCAAATTAATCTCCCAAGTTAAAGTTTAATATCGATAAATCACTTTAAATGTGTAAAAATATCTTTATTTGGATGTTAACACTTACTCTCGGTCGATTCTTCGACTTTTTGATCCTTTAGGAGATCCTTCTTTAGAGATTTAATCAATCCTTGCAGTGCCACATTGACGGTGGAAAGTGGTGTTGTTTGCCGATGTGGGTTTCGTTCCCTGGTTTCCCCATTGGGATCGATCACATGCATGCATCGTTGGCACAGTGTGTGCAACTCAGTTTCCTGCATTGGTTGATTGCTAACGAGCACCGTTGGGCGGACTTCTTCATCCCACGGCTGGCCTTTTGGTCTAAATCCAGTAACGCGACAATTCGCGCATGCTTGGGTATGGATGCCTCCAATTACGGCGCTTAAATGACCAAGCCCTAAGCAGAGGGGACATCGTTCAAACTCTTCCGGATCCCAGTTAATGGGAAGAACGGGGGCGGCTGATATTGTATGCCAACAGCAACTTGTTTCCTTCTGTGGATTTCATCTTGGCAGCCGGTCAGCTCCGAAACTCGCACCGTCGAGTATGGTGGAATTGTTGATCGGAACGCTCTTTGCGTCTGAAACGGTAAAGCCGGTTGCTGTCGTTCTTGTTCGCGCTTTTCGCTTTCAAGTTGCTGCTTTTTTGCAGTCACGGCTAAATCCTGACGCTCTTTTTCGTCTCGCTCGAATTTTTCTCGACGTTCACGGCGCTGTTTGTTCGCCTGATCGATTTCTCTGTCGATCTGTTGTGCTCGCTTCTGGTCACCTGCATAATAATCGTCGTCTTTTGGCGATTGTTGCCCAGAATTGTTTTCCGACTGACGACCAGCGATTTCGTCCTGGCTGAAGTTGCCATTCTCTTGCTGGAACTTCCAGTCATCGAGTACTTCGGCTTGATCCAGATACGTGGGAATGTAGCGCGTTGCGTGGCTGTAAATGTATCTATACCCAGGTCTATCGATATTCGGTCCACCTTGGTTGATGGGTGGCTCGGATGGCCGGTGGTTAAATTTCCAGGAGTTGCGCATATACCGCTCTTCACGGTCGAATTGTACATAGTAAGGTGCGGCTAGTTTCTGATCCCGTCGGACGTTGTATGGGCGTCGGAGGTTTCGGGTACCTTCCCCGTAAATACGGTAGTACTCAAAATCCGCCGCCTCTTCACGGGCATTTAGTCGGACTTGTCTGTCCCGGTCCTCTTGTTGCTTCAGCCGCTCGTAATCGGCTGCTGATAAAATCTTATCTCCCAACCCGTAGAAACCATTGAAAAAATCCATTGAATATCCCCATAGAACTACCAATTAGCAAAACCCATAACGGGTCCACGACGTTTCGTCCTACACGATCCGTCTCACGACATTTTATCCTGCGATGTTTCATCCCATCAACAGTTTGTCCCGAGGACATTTTGTCCCAAAGACACTTTGTCCTGGTGAAGTTTCGTCCCGGCGACACTTAGTCCCTACGACGTTTTGTCCCATGAGCATTTTGTCCCAATTCATAAAAAATAAATAAACAATTGACATAACGAAAAAAATACTTTATTAAAACCTATAGTTGTCCCAAAACAGTGGAGACGTCTGGCATTGATTCTTAGGATTGTGTAATTTTTTAGATTGTGTTTGTTTTGGATCTTGGTGTGTTATTGTTTTCTTTTGGTCTTGTCAAGTAGCGTATGGCCATAGTAGCTGCTGGCATCGGCTGGTTCTTACCCTGAACAATAGACAGGTCCCGTATGGGCTTAGCAGCTGCTGGGGGCCTTAAGCCTCATAACTCTTGTCTCTCTCTATCTGACTCTGTCTCTCACTCTCTCAAAATTATCTGTGCTTCTGCTTCCTAGTGGATTTATAGCTGCGCTCCCTCTTGCAAGCAGTATTGAAAAAAATTGTAAATGAAATTTTCTTACATACAATATGCAGTATGGGTTTTTTATGTCCATAGTGTAAAACATTCGTCTTCCTGTCTTCGAGTTGACTTATGCTCATTTGTTGATCTTGAACACATACAATGGAATTAATTTCATCTATAAAAATAATCGCATGTGCAGTGCTTCTTGTAATTGCAAATAGTGTGTGCACTATTTTTCTCGCATATTTATTTAGCTTCCAACACAGATGTACTAATAAAGGTTTAAAACATTTCTTATCTTGTATCTAGTAATCATAATTCATTTTGTATGTTGACAGTAATTTTTTGTGTACTATTTTGAACATGAAAAGAAACGTGGGGTCTTGGATTTGTTTGTTTTTTTGAAAGGATAATAGTAAAACGAATCTTGGTTTTCTTATTTTTCCAGTCTTCAATTTTCCTTGTGCAGGTTCTCTTGGTCAGGGTGAGAAACTTGCAAGCCCCTCCCAGGTGCAAAAAACCATAAATGAGTTTTTATATGGGCACCCATAAACTAAGTGTGTTAAGGAACTCTCTTTTCAGATCCATGAATGTATGGGCCGGTAGAGCCCCATAAAAGTATGGGATGTCTCAGTGTCAAAATGAATAAATAACAAAAAATTATGTTTTATTTTAGAAAAGTAGTGCAGAAAAACACATCAATAATTTGCAAAATCCACCTCATGGTCATAACTTTCAGTCGCAGGCCTAAAAAATACAATAATCAGTCACTTAATCATTGCCTTGAAACTCTTTAAAATATGATATAAGCTTTGTACATGAGTGGCATTAGGGAAGGTACTTCTTTATTAATTCAATCTCTAGGAAATCTATGTCATACAAGACCTAAAAATCAAACAAACTCACAGTCTTACTTACTTGGGTGATTTTTTTATCTCTAAGCAGTCATCTCCAACATTTATGCTTGCACCTTTCTTGAAATAAATGCATAACTTTCGCTTATCATTTTCGACTGAAAATAACAAAATTTAATAATAATACAATTTGTTTGTTTTTTTTTTTTTTTTACCAAGCCGTTCATATTGAGCGAGAATTACAGCTTCCATTGTTTTTATGCCTGGCAAAACATTATCGGTATTTCTTTGATCATCATCTGTCTCATCATCGGACTTCCGTTTTCGTATCATGCATACTTTCTCCCACCTCTTTTGTTCGTCCTGTTGCTTGGCAAAAAAAAATGTTGTTTTATACGAATTTAAGTTTTTGGGTGCTGGCATCGCATCGTTACACACCTGAACTTTACTTTGCTCTTCCTCCCTCCTCACTTTTGCTGCTGGTTGTAAGTCATCTTTTTTGATGTGAAACATCTTTAGTGGCGGTAGAGTAAATTTTTGCAAACTGAAAAAGTATTGTTTACATCTTTAGTGGCGGTAGAGTAAATTTTTGCAAACTCAAAAAGTATTGTTTACATCTTTAGTGGCGGTAGAGTAAATGTTTGCAAACTGAAAAAGTATTGTTTAAGTATTGTTAGGTTATTGTTACCAAATTTTAAGAAGGAAGTGTTGTCATTAACAATGACACCAGTTTCTGTATGAAGACACGAGGTAGTACCAAATTGAAATAAGAGTCCTGTGTTTAGTTGTTTTGGAGTTACCGTCGGATGAAATGTTTGTTCGCTTTAAACAAAACATTCATCGGTCAATAACGGCAAAATTAGTACTCACAGGACCTTGAAATAAACAGAGATAGAAAGCTTAGTCTTTCCTCTTCAAAATGAAAAAAAAATTGTGTCTAGCTTGAGTCTAAGTGGTAGCAGCAGTGATCGGAAGTGACCCATGTTCTAATGGAAATCACAAAAAAAACTTTCGATCGTAGATTTAAAAATGAAGAAATTCATCTAGAAAGAAATTCTTTTTTTCATTTTGTAGCGAAATCTTTTCTCTATTCGACAAAATTTGTTTCGTGTCGATCGGAAAATTATTTCAGGAGTTACAGAAGATAGAGTGTGAACTTGCCTGTTTTTCCTAACTGATTCAGTGCTATCGCAAGGTCAGTGGACGCGCTCAGCCTTGCTTTCAAGTTGAGGCGACACTAGCGCCCCAGAAGTGTGCTAAGCGTCTGTTTTATCGATAAAACGATAAAACGATTTTTTTTTATTACTGCGGTAAATCTACACTCTACAATGCTCTGAAATGACACAGCATTGTAGAGTGAAGATTTAACTTCTAAGAAAAAGATACAATAGCTGCGTTCAATTACTCACAACTTGTTTCACTTGTTTCGCTTGTTTGCATTGTTGGGTGATTCCAGAATGGGAACCAGTGTTGGTGATGTCACAATGGGAAAAAATTTCATAACCTTGTCAAAAAGCCTATAGTGAGAAATTGTGACATAATTACAATTTGCTCCCATTCTGGAATCACCCAACAATATAAATAAGTGAAACAAGCTATGAGTAATTGAACGCAGCTAATGTAATAAATATGGATCGATGACCTTCAGTAGTTAAGTTTCGCGTTCGTATGGAGCTGATGAAAACAGTAGTAGTGTTCCCAAATATTTTTCTTGAAAAAAAAAACAGTCTTTACTAAAGTCTCTTGAGATATTCAGTACATTAAATTCAAAGAATTATCTCTGATCTGATTTAAAATTTAAATTATAAAGTTATGTTACATGAGTTTAAAGGTACTCAAACTAATCATCAATAAAATGAGCTAAGAAATAATTGCTTTATGTTTCTGCTTGTCAATACCATAATAAAAATATATGAACAACAATAATTTTATTAGTCAACTCTGTTAAAATCTTGACAGTCATGAAATCCGACAGGTTTTTGTGGGCCCAATGGTGCCCGGATTTCACAGAAGTGACTATCACATTTAATAAGTGCGAATGAACAAATGGGGAAGGGAAGGGAAGGGTTAGGAGCAAAGGGGCAAAGATGTGCAGAGATCCTCTGGTGTCCGAGAAATAGAATATTGTGATTTTACATCACTTCAAGTTCTCAACTGTTAATTTTTTTATTTGTAACAGTGTGAAGCGATTCAAAGTGAGTTGACAACATTGGAAGCCAAGCATAACTATACTGAAATTGAATACTACAACACTTCAACTGCTTTGGTTGAAAGAGAGAGAAAATTGGGTCAATTGGAAGCAACTGTTACTGATGCCGCAAGAGCCATTTTGGAATGTCTTCAAGTAGGGAAAGAAAATGATAAAATTTGATTAATGGGAATTTTTTATTCATGAATGATGTGAATTTTTTCAGCTTGATACTGGTTTGGAACCATATGACAAATATGAAGCGCAGGCTAAAAGAAGTATTCTTCTCATCCAATTGCTTAATCTTCTTGGCAAAGCAACCGTGGGACTGAGTAGAAAACCGGATTTTGGAACTGTCGGGTAATTTTTGAATGTCTAGTGTTCCGTGCTAAGTGAGCTTTATTACACACACAACCCATGACACCCCCTGTGAGGAACGTCATCACTAAGTTTTATTATACCTTCTTTTCATTGCGTATCGCATGAAATAATCCATAACTCCAAAAGAATTAATCGCTTGGCACATGCAAGCCCGCAGTCAAAAGTTACTCGTGAATCATCATCATCGAAGGTTTGAAATTGACTGATTAATTTTTACAAGCATATCCTGTATAAAAGATTTCAATTTTGATTTTAAACAAATTCTAAAAATATTCTCAAGTCGACCAAATTAATATATTGTTGATATTTCAGATTATTTAAAGAACTGAAAAGTTACGCTGATCATTATAAACTCGGTGATCTTGGATTGGTTGGAAAAATCGAGTCGTCAGTTAGTGCACAAGACGAGTCAAAAAAAGTAAATTTTGGATGTTTTTACTAAATATCTAGAATTCTAGAAGTGATAATAAAATTATTAATTTTTCTAGTCATACGGTTCGAGTAGTGACACAACGCGCCATGTTGCCAAAGGAGATCTCTGTATTTGCACACAGGCCATGCAAAGACATTAATCCACTGTTTTTCCATGTTTATTATTATTATAAATTCATAGAATGTAAATTAACAAGTAGTTTGTACAGTAAATCCGCAACTCTATTCATTTGAAACAATTTGTTTTCACTGCTGTGAAGATCATAAAGCCTGCATACAGTAGTATACGTACTCTCAACAATTTTTAAACAAAAAATTCAGGCATCCCGAAATTTCCAGCTGACATCGTACAGCCTGAAAGATAAGACTAGCTTATCAACAAACATATTCTGCCTTCCTAATGTGAGAAGTTGAAGTGACTTTTCTTGCTTTTGACATCATTACTTCTCCCATTAATACATTAAAATAAGAAATAATGAAGTCAAAAGCAAAAGTCACTTGTACTTTTTAGATTGAATTCAGCTATTGTCGAACGAACTAAAAATTCAGGCATCCTGATTTTCCAGCTAACATCACAGCCTGAAATGATAAGATTAAAATAGCTTATCAACAGACACATTCCACCTTCCTTAAAACCACTTTTTGAGAAAGTTAACTGGGTTGTTTGTCTGGCAATATTGCAACTTACACAATGAAATATCAAGGCAATGGAGGTTTATTTGAGATTTGTGATGTCATGTCTAGTCATATTTCAACCACCTTTTAAAATGAACTCGAGTTTGATCACAAGAAATTTATGAAAGATTTGTACCAGATAGAAAGAAAGAATATTTTGGATAACGACAAGTAAGTTGTGTTATGGAATTGATGCTGCAAAAAATGTAAAGTAAAAAAATTAACAAATTCCGCAGGGTTTCTAGGACACTTCCGGTTGGGTTGGAGTTTTGGAATTTTGGGATCATGTGCTTGATGGATGTATTTTGGTGTCTGGAAATTTTTGAGGCTTTAACTCAACCGAAAGTGCCTTTTTAGCACGCTCCCAAATCGGAAAAACTAGTAATTCTCAAAACAAATTCTGCATAGGCTCCAAGGGCACTTTGGCACTAGGGAATTTTCGGTTGGGTTGGGGTTTTGGAATTTTGGGATCACGTGCTTGATGGATGTAACTTGATGTCTGGAAGGTTTTTTGGCTTTAACTCAACCGGAAGTGCGTTTTCAGCACCCTCTGAATTCGGAATAGCCGATAATTTTTCCTAAAACATTCCGCATGGGCTCCAAGCGAACTTCCGGTTGACTTAGGGTTTTAGAATTTTGAGGTCACTTACCTGACGAATATACCTCTTTTGCCTGAAAAATGTTATGCTCTAACTCAACCGGAAGTGCTTTTTCAGTGTCCTCGAAAATCAGGACAAAACAAATTCTGCAGTGGATCCAAGGGTACTTCCGGTTGAGTTTGTATTATAAAATTTCAGAAAAACGCTCCAAAAGGTTGTAGTATTTCTCCCTGGTTGTGTGTGTAACCAAATACTAAAAACACGGAGCACAAACACTAACAGCCTTCTTTATTAAAGTCACAGTTGCAACTGCCTAAAACCACTCCTCTACTCACTTACACACACGCATAACTTTACAAATCACAACGCCATCCAGTGGCAATACTTAATAACAAACCTTTAGACATTACAGGTGTGACTCTGTGTCTCTGAAGTTTGGTAGCTCCAACTTATACGGAAGTGCCTTTTTAGGGCGCTCGAAATTGCATTGCAGATTTAGTGATTCCCCCAGATTAAATAATACTAATAAAAATTTCATACGGATTTAAGGTTACTTTTTGAACTTGGCCCACCTAAATTATTATAAAATTAAAATATTTCATTTCTTGACCATAAAAAAAATTCAATTTTTTTTCTTTGTTTTATTTTTTATGCTTTTACTATTGTAGTTTAGAATTTCGATTTCATTTTAACCTGTTACAGTTTGAAAGTTATGAATGTTTGAATTACATTCTAAAGTCTGGTGTCCAGCTCGAGCTCGGTAGCCTTCGGGCCACTGGGTGCGGCGGCTCTGTAATAATCTCGATTGGGTTCCTACCAATACATCACTTCCAGTATGGCATTTTATTAGTTAGACAGCTCTGTATTTTCGGGCAAGCCATCAAAATCTGCCATTTGACAATATGAATTCACTTTTTCACTAGCATAAATGAATCTACATCCCAATTTTTTACAATATATCACATTTTTAATACTTTTTCATTTTTTATTGCTCATCTCCGTTAACAATCATTAGACAACTATTCAGACGAATCTTGTCATACTAAGCACCCAACGGCTAAGCCTCCTGTTCATGTTGCGAGACACATTACGGTTTAAAATATAATAACAATTGACACGAAGAGGAAAAGCTGAGGTTATAGTGTAATTATGTATTAGAAGCAGTGTATAGTTGAAAAATTTTCATTATTGCAGCATGCAGAAGTTGTTATGCAGATCTTGGAAGTGCCGTATGGAGAGAAATGAAGTTAATGAAATAATCGAGAACAAACAAGTATGTCTTGGAATCGAAACTATGTAATATAGTCAGGAAGAGACTGCTCAGATTGCAGATGTTACTGACACTGACTGACTTGTGAGTCTGAAAGCCGAGAGGGAAACCATTACAGATAATGATCGACAGGAATGTAGTGAACCCAGCCAAATGTGTGCAACAGTTGCTGAAACATTGCATGGTGAAGAAGTGTCAAACTCTTTGAGCATTAATGAGGAATTAAGGAATTGGGTCCTTGAAAGCAAGACACCGCTTATGTACACAGACAAACTATTGAAAATACTTCGTAAAACGCACCCAAAGTTACCAGCTAGTACTAGAACATTGTTAGAAACACCAAGAACGACAGCCTCACGAGATGCCACCAGGAAATTATTCTCACATAGGATTTGCTAAAGGCTTGCAAACTGCTATAGATCATATGGAAACAATACCACCTTTGTTAGAAGTGTTAGTGAATGTTGATGGATTACCATTGCACAGAAGCAGCAACAAGCACATTTGGCCAATACTTTGTCTAGTGCGAAACATTCCAAACAACAAACCTTTCACTGTTGGTGTATACTATGGACCTGCCAAACCCAAAAAACAGCAACGATTATATGCATGACTTTGTTAGTGAGGCTGCAACTGTCATGGAACAAGGACTGCAGTTCAATAAGACTGTTGTCCAGGTAAGAAATAATCGGATTTATTTGTGATGCTCCTGCTCGATCTTTTATGAAACACGTGATATCACACAATGGTTACTCGGCATGTGAGAAGTGTATCCAAGTGGGAACATACTGTCACAATCGTGTGGCATTCAGTTGTACACCCTTTGCTTTACGAACTAACCAGAAATTCCTTGAACTGGAGTATGAGGATCATCAGTCATCACACTCATTTCCAACAGAACTGTTGACGTTACCGATAGGACCAGTGACAGATTTTTCCCTTAGAGTATATGCCTTTGGTATGTCTTGGAGTTATGCGTAAAGATGTTGCAATTGTTAGCAAAAGGCATTCCTAGAAGATTGTACATAATTCAAATGATAGAGCTGTCTGAAAGCTTTGTTGCGTTAAGAAGACATACTCCCGTTGAATTCGCAAGAAAACCCAACTCCTAGTGTCAAATGCAAAAACACAAGTGGAATGGCTGTCATTCTCACTCCCCAAAATTTTGTCCAAATTTTAATTTCTTTATTTAATCAGATCCCAAAGCATTACAGATTGTATGTTTAAAATACCTTTGCACAGTTTTTGGGAAAAATAATGTTTAAAGCTGTTTTTACCATTTTACAGGCATTTTTACCCAATCCAGAAATGAAGTAGAAAAAAAGCCTTTAAGTTAAGATGATAGCCAATACTTCAAAGCAAAGTAACATATTTTTTATTTTTTGTAATTGTTGATTACAACAAAACAGGTTTTTAAAAAAAAATTTACACCTTGACCTAAAGTTACCCAGAGATCTAAGTAGCCTCATTTCACAGTATGACACGTGATTACAATCAGAAAAATTCATTGAATGCAGCTACTGACGACAGTTCATTTTCTTACTACTCTTTTTTCTTTCAGCACACTTCACCAATGTTTCCTCAATGTTTTTGAAATTTTTCAATAATTTATGTTCTTTAGTTCTTTAATTCTTTTAGTGGTTTCTAAATGTTGTTCTTTAATTCTTTTAGTGGTTTCTAAATGTTGTTCTTTAATTCTTTTAGTGGTTTCTAAATGTTAAATACCCCATTGGTCAGACCCTGCCCATTAGGGCCAATAATTGTCATGTCTGCCACTTTACTCCAACTGTTGTCAGGAGCAATGCCCTCTGTTTGTTCTTTGGGACGTCATTTAAATGGAAAAATTGATGAAATCTCTTTTCATAAAGTTGACAGGATTCATACGACTTCCCAGTGAACTCTGTCAGACTTCTGATGAGCTCAGCAGTTCTCATGGCAACTGGTTATTCCAGAATAGAAACATGTAAATGGCATCAAAACTCAGTTAGGTCTAAACTTTCATGAAAATAAAACAAAAACCATGATTAGACATTTATCCACGATTAGGAGTTACAATCCCAGACAGGTATTCCCAATCCCGGGATTCGGGATTGGAGACGTCGTAATTCCGAGAACCTGGGATTTGCAATCACTTACTGGATGGCAGGTTGCAATGTTTCTGACGATCTTTTGTCACTGATTGAACTGTCTGATGTACCAGATCTTACCCTTAGGAGTTATATTGATGAGGTAAAATGTTTCTTAATTAAAAAAAAATTATTATTACACTGTCACAAAACGATCTTGTCCAAGGGTTGTTTATCTAAAATTCATGTTGCAACTGAAGCTTTTTCTACAACTCAAACTAAACTGAATGTGAACTGAATTGCTGTTGCCTGTGAAGCAATATTGCTTTCTAATTTTTTACGGCAGAGTATGCTTGGATGAATTGGCACAGGGAAAACAACGATTAGAAAGCGATAAGAAAAGAAGAAATTTTCATTTGACGCGCCCAAAGCCAACCGAAAATTAAAAAAGTTTATGCTCAACGTGTTAAATGAAGAGCACCAACTTCGACCAGCAACACAAAACCCAGAGGATAAGAGTGGTCAAAAAACTGCAAGCAAGTCAGGAAATAATACTCATCCGCTAACGGAAAAAAAAGACGTCTGGAAAAAAATCACAAACGTACGAACCAGAATTAGACCTAGTACGTGTGTTAACCACAACTTGTGCTCACTTATTTCATAAATTATAATAATATTTGTTCATTCATAATTTAAGTTTTGAGATCCGTCCCACCGTTCAACTGTAAACGTAAAAAACAGCATCGTTTTATGTATTTAGGTGAGAAACAAAGTTGTGAAGTTGTATGAAAAAATGACTTCAAAACTGATATCTTATGAAATTTCAGTTAAAAGTGGAAAATTCTCAGAATAACTAAAAATTTCACTTCAAAATGTAAATTTCTCCCAAAACAAGTAAAAATTTCAGCTAAAAAGGCAAATTTGTAAAAAAATAATTTAAAAAGCATTACATATGTTGTTTGAAATTTGTGCTAAGATTTATTATAATGTACAGCATGGTTAAGCCTCATAATCTGGCTGACTCTAGAACTGAAATGTTATTTGTTACATAATCATGCCTTGGTTTTTCATCAAACCTTGTTTCTAGAAGTTATCTGGTATTTGAAATCACCACCAGATGGCACTGTATATCAGTCCTGCAGTTGCTTAGTTTGTGTTGCAATGAAACATTGCAATATTGTAGCTTATGCAGCAACTGATGCCAGAAAAACAAGTGACCATGCAACAAAACAAAACAAATTTTGTATTCCAAAAGAAATGTTTACCTGCAGCTGTTCAAAAGAAATTGTTCATCAACTGTCATATAATTTCAAAAATTGTTTTTATCTTCAGTTCTTCATACTGCAATGGCAGATGCAGACATCAAAAAGATGGAAGAAATTATGCAGGCATTCATGGATGACCAGGAGGAGGACTGGGATTTGGGACCAGGTCGGTATGGAGTTAATTTGTAGCAAAATTCATGATGAAACAATGACACTTTCAGCATGCAACATTTTGTAGGCTAAGAAGTTTACATGCAAGTTGTCATAAATATTTTTGCCCCATAATGTTTTGAATAAGGCTTTTAATAAGGCTTTCTTAACATCTTGTGTCATAATTTTGACACATTGCAATGTGGTTGCCTTTTGTTATTTTGGGGGATTTTGGCACTGTTGGTGATCTTGTGCTTTTGTTGACATTTGACAGCAGTTTTTAATGATTTTTGGCTATCAAAATATCCAAAAACTATTCAAATGCACAGTCCAAACTAACTGAAATGACTTAAAATTCATAAAATCCTGCAAAAAACTGTTGAAAACTCTCCCCAAACCTCTAAAAACCCATTGAAAGCACCAATCTATTCTTCTTAAGTAAGTTTGTCGGCACCCTTCTCATAGTCACCTAGCATATTTTCATGTACATTTATAAAATCAAAAAAGTCTTCATACCGTCTTCCTTCATGTATGTAAGTAAAAACCAGACTTAGTTGTGATATTGTACTAATATCAGTGGTTTCATCAAAAATCACTGAATAATGCTTGGCTTTTTTAATACGGTACGATTCAAGATTACTTCCTGAATTTCATTTCCGCATATTGTAATCAAGTGATTTTGAGTAGTTTTGCTTATGTATGTGGCATTTGATTTCGAATTTTTTAAATGTTCAGCAAGCAAGTTATCACCGGTTGCTCTATATTTCAGCAACTGTCGGAAATTACCATCATTTATAGTTGAATTTATTTCCATCCCTATATTTCCATCGTCACGTTTTCCTCGTAGTGCAATATTTTCTCGACCCATTAGGATGATCAGTTCGATGATTGGACGAAGCCGTTTGCGGTTTTCTGCCACCAATTTTGTTCTGTCAGCATTAATCATGTTGACAATTGATTTTGATGAGTTTTTATGAATCTTACAAAATAGTGACTGCTTTCCGGTGATAATTTGTTTGTTCATGAACCTTAAGTGCACCATCTTTTCCGGTAATCTTAGCGAAAGTGATGAGAGGGGTTCTAACAAATGTTTGTCCGTGAGCATCAGGAAATATTACACAATATTTGCAAAATAATCCTTTAAATACATCCGAATACAACAGCCATTCATGTTCGATAAGATGCTTGTGATTAAAGTAACGTTTCACTTCTTTGTTTTGTTTTCTGTGCACAGAAAATGGAAATTTAAAAGTTGAAGGTGGTATCCAGGGATTTTTTATGATTTTGTACTTTATATTGTCATCTATGTCCCGATTTTTTCCAATAAAATTGCCAATATCACTTGGATCACAAAAGGTTTTTTATATAAGTGTTTCTGGGTCACTATTATCCACGATGGAGGCAGGAGTAGAAATTGACACAGACACTGAAGGTGATGACGGCGAAGCGATTATGTCAAAATCAGTATTTTTCTTTCTTGACCCATCTTCTCTTTCCTCATTATTCGCTATCAACAATTCGTCATTAGAATTTGTTTGAATTTCCTTGTCAAAATTGGTCATCATCATGTCGTCAGAATTAGGCAGCATCGCATCATCCAAAATTGGCTTTGTTAAAATTGTTGCTGTTTGAGTTTTGTCCAACTGATGCAAAATTTTCACTTTTCTGCTGAATTTTGAGAAATTTTAATACCATATTTAACAGCATATTTCCGTAATTTTGGCAGCATATGTGCGTGCATATTTTTCACTCTTTAAGGACATGAACTTTTGTGCCGTAGTTATGTTGAAATTTGTTGCTAAATATGATAAGAATGTAGCAATCGATTCAAATTTTAATCGCTGTTTAATTAGAGCCTCAAAAACGACTAGGTACAGGCGACACGTGATGAAATAATTTGATTTTTCAACACGTGTTGATGATTTGGTTCGACACATGAGTAAAAATGATGGAAAATATGCGAAAAGTCAGCTGCAAATGAGATGAAAAATGGAATTATTCGACTTTTAGATGAATAATTTGATTTTTCAACACATGTTGACGATTTAGCTCGACAAGTCGATTAAAAGCAGCTGAAAATTGTGACAAAATAAACAAAAATTGACAAAATGTGATGAAAAATCTGAACAGCTGGACAATTTTCACAATATATTTTACGTTTATTTCTTTTTACGTGGAATGATGAGAAAATACACTCTAAAACTAGGCATGATCGTCATCGGAATCTCAGAACAAGAAGTTTTGCTGTCCAATGTTTGTTTAAAGGAAAAAATGGCCAATTTTGTTAGGTGCAACTGAAATGTGGCTACTAAATATAATTAATTAATCTTCAATTTTTCTTCGGCTTGTGCTGAAAATAGAAATAAAATCATTAAAATTACCATCACACATCTGTACATGAAATTCGTACTCAGCGCTGCAGTTTTTTGTTCAGCTATTTCATTGCATTTTGAAAAAGTTAAAAATGCTTTGTCGGCAGCTCTTCTACATCTTGTCAGTTCTTCTTGAGCTTGTTGCACAACTGCTGCTTGCTCATGCACCAGCGCCTGCGCTCGCTGCACAACTAATCTGTGTTTGGCCAGCAGCGCCTGCGCTTGCTGGACGACTTTCGTCTGGTCGCCCAGCTGCTTCCGCGCTATTGCATGCATTCTGGCGGTTTCCTGCCGTTGCCTGTGCGCCGTTGTGGCCGCAACCCTCTTCTCATTCACGTCTTTTTCTGAAACATGAGGCGGTTTGTCTTGAACCAACTGGATCTAATTATGAAGAAAAATTCTGTTACCTGCAGCACACTTCGCAGCTGCGATTTCCTCTGGTTCTGCATTAAAAAAATAACAAAATGTTTGTATGTTTGTGCCGACATGAGAAAAATAAGAAGTGGAAACTTAGTGACATGAAAAATGACAAATCACGTGCATTTAAAACTTGAAACATACCTGCCACTTTATCTACCACCTCTCCGAGGACCTTGGCAACTACACAGTTTATATCTTCTTGTTGAGCTGGTCCTGCCGAAAAAGTGAAAAAAAAAAGATTTTTCACATTTATGTAAATGCATGAGTAATATCTGCCAGGAGTTGGTGATGTCAAAAGTCGAAGAATGCCGACAAACTTACTTAAGAAGAATAGATTAGTGCTTTCAATGGGTTTTTAGAGGTTTGGGGGAGAGTTTTCAATAGTTTTTTGCAGGAATTTATGGATTTTAAGTCATTTCAGTTAGTTTGGACTGTGCATATGAATAGCTTTTGGATGTTTTGATAGCCAAAAATCATTAAAAACTGCTGCCAAATGTCAACAAAAGCACAAGACCCCCAACAGTGCCAAAATCCCCCAAAATAACAAAAAGCGAGTATAAGTAACGGCATAGTGGCATCCAAGATGGTTGTCACGACGATTATTTGGGTTGTTGCGTAGCAACTGTCAACCACAATGCAATAACACTTGTCCACAATGCAATGTGTCAAAATTATGAGACAAGATGTTAAAAAAGTCTTATTATAAAAGCCTTATTCAAAACATTATGGGGCAAAAATATTTACGACAAGTTTTATGTAAAATCAACTTCTTAGCCTACAAAATGTTGCATGCTGAAAGTGTCATTATTTCATCATGAATTTTGCAAGAAATTAACTCCTTACCAACCTGGTTTCAAATTCCAGTCCTCCTCCTCCTCATCCAAGAAGGCCTGTATGTCTTTGTCCGTCTCTGCCATTCCAGCATGAAGAACTGAAGATGAAAACAATTTTTGAAATTATATGACAGTTGATAAAGAATTTCTTTTGTGCACAGCTGCAGATAAACATTTGCTTTGGAATGCAAAATTTGATTTGTTTTGTTGCATGGTCATATTTTTTTTTGGCGTCAGTTGCTGCATAAGCTACAACATTGCAATGTTTCAATCTCGAGTGTCATAGAAATTTTTTTCTCCCTGATCTAAAATTGTCCAAAGGAAGGTTTTTGTTGAAATAACGGTATATGTAATCTTCTTTAAAGTAAAATCTAAACATGAGTGGTTGCTCATCGCTTGTAGCCATTGATTTACACTTTTCTATCCCATCTAGTATAAAATTTGTAGATCAGACGCATGAAAAGAAAGAAAAAATACTATTCACCTATAATTTGTCGCAAAAGTTTTTCACCCAACAAGTTCTTCAAACTTGAGTAGTCTTTTTTCATTGTTTGTTGTGATAAAAATTGAATATCAAATTCTGCTCAGCCTTCCATTGGTCATAGGTTATACCATTGTAAAGGTCATGAAAAGAGCTTTCTAATGATATATAACAATATGCAAATATCAATAATAGTTTTTATAATAATAAAAAAAAAATTTAAATTAAAAAAAAATTTTCTTATGGTACTTAATTTTGGCTGCTTGGCCATCAATTGCATACCATCGTCAACTAAATATTTAAAAACAATTTATTTTACATCACTTTTTTGGGGTGGAGAAAGAGTTACTGACCATTTCCTTTTGATTCTCTGAGAATAACACCCACAGCAACATAGCTTAAAGCTAACAATGCTATGCTAAGAATTAGTTTAAACACCAGGTTTAAACTTGCCATCAATGTGCACAGATTTTTTTTTTCCTAGCAAAAATAAACCAAAATTTAAACTATGCAGAGATGAAAACATTAACTTACATTTTCAAGTTTCCCACTTTCTCTTGCAGACGACTTCACTGTCAGGCCGGGTGTGGCCTTTCCTCTTTCAACAACTGTTTTCACACTCGTAAAACTTGAATTACTTGAGTTTGCAGTGTTGTCTTGATGAGGAATTATCGCAGGGCTATCGGATGGTATGTCATATTCGTTTATGATTTGTAAATTGGGTGGCGGTGGTCTTGTTGGTGCCAGATTTTGAGTCGATGTTTGGGATGCAATAGATGGCAGATGCAATGCAGACGTTTGGGTTGCAGTACATGGCAAATTGTGAAGTTTGGGTGGCTGAGCTGTTTTCTGGTCCCAAATGTTGTAGTTCAAATGTATTTTGATACATTTGCTCACGTTTTTTCTTGCGAAAAGTTGAAGTTATGAAGCTTTTAGGAACTGATGCCCAGCGCGTATTTCGGGGGTCGTGTTGAGTCGACTTGTCTCTTGTACGAGATCAAAGAGGGTGAAAGGCTTCAATATTATGACGTGACGAGTCTTTATCCATTTGTTATGAGAAATGGCCGGTATCCGCTTGGATTCCCAAAAATCATCACCAATTACGACGGGACCGACATTTCAAAAGTATTCGGACTTATTAACCACCGTGTTACCACCCAGATCTCTTTTCCACCGGTTTTTACCATTCAGATACCGTAAAAAATTATTCTTTCCGCTGTGTAAATCCTGTGTAAATCGTGTCTCGTTGAACAGACGCAAGATTGCAATCATAGCGAGGGTGAGAGAAGTCTGACGGGGACTTGGGTGTCTTTAGAATTGCAGAAAGCTTTAGAGATGGGATACACGATAAAGAAAATTTATGAAATTTGGGATTTTGACAGAATTTTACAGTACGACAACGAATCAGGGGACCCAGGATTATTTAAGGAATATGTAGATGAGTTTCTTAAAATAAAACAAGAGTCCAGTGGCTATCCTTTAGGTACAACCAACCCTGACGAGTATATTCGCGAGTACTCTGAAAATCACGGAATTTTATTGGAAAAAGAAAAAATCGAAATTAATCCCGGATTAAGAACGATTGCAAAATTGTGTCTCAAACCCCTTTACGGGAAATTAGCTCAATACACTAATATGGAGAAAATTGTAAGCGTTTGCTTGGTCTGGTAATAGATTTGGATCGCCATCTGACTTGTGGATTTAAATGATGCAGAGATAAACAACTTAGTGAAACTTTAAGTATATTTTATTGGGAGATGGGCACATTGCCCACCTCGACCTTACCATGCGAAAGCATGAGCAAGACTGAGCATTATTGGCGCGATACAATTCAAACAAACAAAATTGCGCAAAACGACCACAATTTGGTCTGGCGCTGTAGTACAGTGCAAGCGAATGCGCTTCAACGCTTACATCCGCACGTAAAAAAGTGTAGAAGGGTATAGGGGATTACACCCCCCTTAAAAATTAACAATTTTGAAGAAATTTTATATTTTTAAACAAATAATAACGATTAAGGCACAAAAACTCAATTTGTGAAGGGAAAAAAAATTATTCTATATTTCGGCGTATTTTTTTTTTTTTTTTTTTTTTTGGCAATTACACTTTGGCGGGATAATTTATATAAAAAATATTTTCGGCATTTCTGGAATATATGATAAGAATTTTTTCAAAAATTAGATATATTATTTTTAAAACATTTTTGATTCTTGCACTGATTTTATATAAAAGTAAAAAAAGTTATTTTTCGGCATTAGGAACACTTGTTCACGGAATTTGGGTCAACTGATTGGTGTCTTTCGGCGTGGGTGGTTTGAATACGAGAGCAACGCATCGTGGGTGATGTAGGTAATGATGTGTGGTCCGACCCAAAATTCCGGAAAAAATAATTGAATTGAATTGAATTTATTAGTTTAAAGGACGGAGGAATGGAATGGAGACGCCAGTGTAAATGGTACACCGGTCGTTCCGGGTTGTTTATGGGGCGTTATTTTCTTTGTCGAACATGTCCATAGATGCGAGTTGTTCGTCGAGTGCGTCGAATTCGGACAATGTAGCATGGTGTGGATCGTTTTCGGCAGTTTCGTCCGTTTGGTCGCATTCGAACATCTGTTGCTGCGCGTTTGGATGTTGTTCGGTTGTGGCGGCGTGTTCGAGCTGTCCGCAAGTCGAGCAGGGCGTTTCACTTGGTGGTCGTGTTTCGCTGCTTTCGGTTGAAGAAAGAGTGTGGGCGACCGGAATGTGTGTTGTTATATAACTTTTGATATTATGGACGACTAGGAAAGCAGGGGAGACGAATTCAATGGTGTGATCATATTTCATCCCAGACTTACAACAATGCGAAATCCATTTCTTATCTCCATAACTACGGGAGATAGAGCAGAAGTGTCAATTAGAAAGTTGTAGAGGGGGCCAAGTTTATCCAGGAACCATCATCATAAAAATAAGATCAATAACTTAAAAATTTACAATCATTGAGTCCAACAATGTAGTGCAAAATAAGGAAAAAGAAATTAATCATGTATAAAAGTTGGCTTCAGGGGTGGGGTGTTTCTGCAGCAAAAAATTCATTCTACAGAAGCCGCCCTCACCCAGGTGTCATACACGTCTCTTTCTTCTGGTGTGCCAAGGTATGTTCCTTCGAGTAGGGGAGAATACAGTGTGCCAGGAGGGTCGATGGTTTCAATTCTCTCTGCGCGTAGAAGCTAGACGAACTGCAGCCGGCAGAGAGCTCTTCCCGGGCCTCGTCTGGGTGGATATAGGCAAGGGCACACATTGATGAAATAATAACCAGACTGCTGTGGTTTTATACACAAACTGACATCTTTACATGTGGTAATTTTTGGGGGATGATGGATAAAACGCAAAAATTTTACCATGGATGTGAAGTGGCCAACTCGGATGAATATCCGTGTAAATGCCTAACATCACTTTCAAATCTCGATTTGCTCTTTCTGTTGGATTCGCTTGTGGATGGTACGTGCTGACAAGAGACCTTTGTATACCAGCTTTTTTACAATATTCCTTATACATTTGACTTATAAATTGCGATCCATTGTCCGAAATTATTTTAGAAGGGTGTCCATGTCGACATCCGACTTCGTGGATTTTCTCCGCAATAATTTTCTTGGTGGCATTGACCAAACAAAATAATTCGACTTATTTTGTGCATTGGTCGATAATGACTAAAAGCCATTTTACATTGCCTTTTCCTGCTGGTTTTGGTCCCATTAAGTCTACACAAATGGTCTGCCATGGAGTAGCCATGTTATGTGGTGTGTATTCACCAGCGATCGGTTTTGATTGTATCGGCTTATACATTTGGCACTCTTGGCATCCACGCACAAATCTTTTCGCATCCACAGTTAATCTTGGCCAATAATAAATTTGGCGAGCGTGTTCGATTGTACGTGCAATTCCTCCGTGAGCATTTCCCTTGGTCTTAATTCACCGACTTTGGCTATAGCACAGATCTCAGTTAATTTATCTTCCAACTGTATTTGACAAAGAGTTCCATCTTGTGCACACTGGCGTTATAAGGGATTTTCCACATTTTTTAATATCCTCGGCTAACAGACTTGATCGTGACATTTTTTTCCAAATTGCCTGACATCTGCCAAAAACAGTAATTTTGATGGAATACTTTGGCTGATGTTAACCATACAAATCAAGTTTAGAGTATGGATCGTACAAGGGTGATGTGAG
>JAQFZO010000582.1:0-22816 GCA_034695885.1 Geophilus flavus
AACCAATTGGGTTGTTTTTGCCCGATTTGAATGTTTTCGACGACATTCTGAGGAAAAAATGGCAGAAACGAGGCGAGAACCTAGTAACTTTATTTATAATTCTATTTAATTCGACCTCTTTAATACCATTCTATCAATCTCGGTCCTGTCAGCCACATTGGTGTATTTAAATTTATTCAAACTTCCCTTGTATTTAATGTGTATAATGCACCAATGGACAAATGATGATGCAATTTTCTGTTTTATGTTTACCATAAAGCAAAAATGGATTTAAAAATTTTTATATATTATAATACCATTAGTGTCTAATGAATGTATGCAAAGCATTAACAGACGAATGATGCAATTTTTTATTTTATGTTTGTTGGAAAACCAGCTTTTCAAAAACAAGTGAAAAACATGGAACAAAAACTTTGAATGCGTCTACTGAGTGTAGCCTAGCTGCAATAATTTAATTTGAGTTTCAAGTGTATTGACAGTTAATCCAATCCAACTTTGTGGTTTGATTAAAAACTCACACATTCGTAGGCACTCAATTGGGAAATAAGTTGAAGTAGTGTTTTAATCTTCCAAACGCTTTTAAAATTATAAATGCTCTTTAAAAAATTTTCCATCAGTTTTTAATGAAATCTATTGACAGTCATTAAGGGAAAAAGCACTCTAAACTTTATTAACATATCAATTGGTTTAATTTAAAGCCCAAATGACTCAATTTTAAATAATTAATGTTTTTCTTTTTCCCTCTTAGAAATTACTATAATCAACAAAATAGTTTATCATTATTATTATTATTTATTATAGCACTCATTTTTCTACTTCATCACTTGCTTTGAACTGTCACCAGGTGACATCTCTTTACTTTTTTTGGCTTCTAACTATAGGTCATTTTTACCTGTTCCCTGCAACCTTCCCTGAACTGCAAATCTCTTTTTTTTTCCTCTTTCACATTTCTCTATTATTTGAATGTCAGTCATAAGAGAGAAAGATGGGATTTTTAGTGCCTGAAATGTGACTTTTGGCAGAAGGAAACCAAAGCTACTATGAACTCCTAGAAAAAAAAAGCTTTTCTTGGAGAAAATGGAATAACGTTGACGTTGAAACGTAGCATATTCAAAAGTTTTTTTTCCCCTGTTGTTATTATCTGCATTTCCTCCTGCTCGGTTGGTCCTCGTCCTCGCAGTTCGAGAAGCAAGTTTTGTATGAAAGATGGTTGCCAGGGTGACAGTGTTTGTATGCGGTGCTGCCGGGTTGAAATTAAAATAAGATGGCAGCTGTAGTTGTAATTGACTAGCACAGATGTCGCTTTCTATCAGACATGGTTCAGTGATTTCACTTTTCTTCACGTGAATTTAAAAGGATTTTTTTTTATTTTTTAAACATTTTACTTATACGTTGTCATTGTTTATTAAATGAACTGGTGAAACATTTTTTAAATGATTTTTTAAATGATTTTAATTTTTTATTTTTTTATTTGTATAAGGAATTGCATAATAAAAAAATGATAAACTCCGGAATTTTGACATCTGGTTAAAATTGGGGTGTAGATTTCATTTCTAGCAACGAAAAGGTGGAATTGGATTGTTTTCTATGTAAATTTGATAGTTTTCATGAAAATGCTGTGTAGCCTAACCAAAAAAACGGAAATGATTGTCGAGAAGCAAATCAGTTTGATTAGCTGGTAATTTGTGATACATTGAAATATTCACATATTACAAATGTAAGAGATAAAAAGAAATTGAAAATATCATTCAGATTGGTACTTTTACATCTATGACACGAAAAGCCTTAAAAATAAACCTAAAAGAAAAATATATGATTTTTTTTAAGGTGGAAAACGTTAATTTTATGATAGTTTTATTATCCTTACTTATAAAATAACCTTAAACCTTTGTGTATTTAAACTTTTTTTTTCTAACACAAATGAACATAGCTGCATTCAAATATTAAAACAAAGTTGAGTTTTGAATTTTAGACTTCATGTATTGTCATTAAAACATTTTAATGAGAATAAACTTAAAAACTAAACTTTCTTTTAATATTTGAATGCAGTTATTATTTTAGCAATGTTTTTTGTAATTTCGGTATGAAGTGTTGTTGCAAACCCAACTTTGAACACACACAATAAAATAATTACCAACATTTTTCTTCTACTATAATTTATATGATGGTTTATTTTGATTTAAGCTTTGATTTGCAAAAAAGTGACCCTAAAATTTTATTGCAAAATTCCTTTAAGTCAGTCATACAACTACTAGCTGCATTCAAATATGAAAACAAAGTTTTAGTTTTGAAGTTTTGACGTCACTTATTCTCATTAAAATGCAATTTAATGAGAACAGGTGATGTTTAAAATTAAAAGCTCAACTTAAACTCAATTTTGTTTTAATATTTGAATGCAGCTAGTTATATTCATTTTTAATTTTAATTTTTTTAAATGAAGAAACTAATGACAACCTAAAAATCCGATTCCTTTTAATTTCGAAGAAATTCATCAATTTTTTCAATTAATTTTTCTATCCAGCATAAAACCTTTCCAATTATATTTCCTTTTCTAATCAAAAAAGTTTGTTGAAACCAAAGTTTGATTTGAATATTGTCAGACCTAGCACCGATTGTTTGACTCCTTTTCCAATTTATACATAAATATTTCCAATGAATAGTTTCATTTATTTCTGTCAGCTCGCTTTACCAATTCTCGCCCTCGTAAACTTCACCGAGTAAATTTAGCACCTCGAGATAAAAGAACATCTTTTAATATTCTTTCTTCTCGCCACCTGCTCGCCGTACAGTGTGATTGGCCGATCGGATTTGGCCGCGCCCTTTACGTCATTCGGGGTTAAAAAATGGTACATTTAAAAACAAAAGCGGGTTTGCAAGATAAGACGTTAATGGGTTTTTTACTATTTATATAAACATTCATTGATGTTGTAATCATGGGGCAATTAGAGTGTAATTTTGCGGAATTAGGCACTAAATTGACACAAGATTTCTTCTTCCTCATTTTTTTATTGTAACACTTCCTATAAAATTGGGTCTTAACATTTTTTAATTAAAATGTTAATTGTTTCATTTCGAAGTAATTGTAGTTGTACTGTTGACTTTCGCTTTGCTGCTCCTTGCCTGTTTGATTAAATTGTTGACTCAAGAGGGCGTAATAAAGCTCATATCAAGGTCAGGGATGATATAACAATAATTATCAATAACAAAATCAATAATCGTGAATTTTTTTTTCTTCATCTTTTACAATTATAAAAGAATTTATAAGGCGGCGTTAGGAATGTTTGATGAGTATCAATAGTGGTTAATGACATGAATTCATTGTAAACATCGATTATCGACTGCAAATCTATTATTAATATTCTCTTTCTTTATTTCCTCAGAAATTACATTGTATTTTCTGTAGAAAGAAATAAAAATATTAGATTTATATCTGAATATAAGTAATAACTGCAAATATGTCGGGAGAAGTGGCGAGATGTAAACACACGAGTTTGTTATGTCGTAATATTATTACCAGAAGGAATTAAAGCTTGTGAAGAATTTCTGAGAAAATATGCAAGTGCAGAAAACTCGGGAAGGAAGTAAAGTAGTATTTATAAAATTATTGCAATATAATTTTATCATTTCTAATGTCTGCAAACAAAATGTATTTAACGAGCAAGATTGTTCCGAATGATTCAATGGTTTTGAAACCACGACAGTGCTAAAATTAAGTACCAAAGGAAAAAATTTCCTATCGTTTAACTTCTTCATGCATCGCATCTGGATGGGTATTGTATAAACAGCTGCGAATGACGTCAATCGCACCCTCCAACAATGCATTAAGCCCGCACTCGTAGTCAGGTGAAGTTCTGTTCCGTTCCACTTGCAAGTTGCGACAAGCATGAAATTAGCAAAAAATGTGGGGAATTTTTTCAGTGGAATTCGCTTCATACTCGAAGATGTCGATGGTGACAGTGAAGGTAACAAACAGAGTTTTATTCAAAAGAAATAAAAGAAGACGTTTATGCAGTTTGTTTCCATGTCTACACGTGCATGAAGCAATCTCTTTTCATTCTTTTTTATGAATTTTTTTGTTGAGGGGTGGTGAGGGGGGATGATGGTGGTGAAGGTGTGGTTCGAATGTTTGACAGCTTATTAGCAACGCAGTTACATCAAAATTTTCAGAAGCAGAATTTTTGCAAGAATGCCTTGTGCCGAACCACACCCTTCTATAGTTTGCACAGCTGAAAAAACATAACTTTTGACCGCCATTTTTGTTCTGTCTATCACAAATGTCCTTGATAATTTTTACACGTGATATAAATAGGAGCGATGCATTTTATTGTTGGTTCCATGGCCTAATTATTGCCAACTAAAAGAAATTTATTGCGTAAAAAGAATTAATAATTTAGAACCTTAATAACTACTCAAATGCTAATCACTATAAATTAATCAAACCAACATTTGAAATAAATTTTAAAAAATAGAAAATTTATGTGCCAAATTGAGAGAATTTTTTTTAATTGCAACAATTTAAATAGTAATTAACCTTCAAAAAAATTTAAAAAAGGAAAATGATGTGAAGCAATGAACCGAGCGTCATAAAATCATTGTGTCAAAGTCGGCTTATTCGATCTTTTTATGGCGACTCTGTTGCCATTGAAATGTAAACACTATGCGGAATCTTTTTTGACGTTACTCTGATGTGATATTGGCAATTTCCATTCCCTTGTAGGTCTTGCCGAGCAGACAACATCCATCAGCATCCAGTCGATGCCCGCACACCTGAACCGCATCACTGAATTCCAAGATGAACATTCACCGCCAGCTAGGCCAGATTCGAGTACTAAGTAGGTTTCTGTTTAGATCTTTTTTTTGAAAAAAAAGTTTTACACGAAAATGTAGTTAAGTGATCGATGTAGTACACTGAGGAGTTCATTGGAAGCTGTATAGCTTTAGGAATTCTAGATATTTACTAAGAATTTATTCTATGGTTGGAAAAATGTAAGATGGAAATAATAGGAATTTTTATTTTCTGAGAATTTACATTTTTCTTGTAGTGTGGTAATTGTTGATTTGTTTGGAATTCGGCATTCTCTGTCCGTCACGTGGAGAAATATAAATAGAAACTGCGCATGCGTGAAACGGTGACTCTTCGATGCGAAGTGAACACAGTCGAACGTCAATAAATCTTTTTTTAGACCGAACAACAAGAATTCAAGGTTTTCTACCTTGTATCGAGCTCGGTTTTGATTTATTCTTACACAAAACGTGCAAAGACTTGAAATGTATGAGATTTTGAGGGCGTAAAAATTGACTTGCAGTGATGGTTGCAATGCAAACCGCTTCGGAGGACCGAGAGGACTTGTCGCTGTGTGCTTTGGTGTGTAACTCCGGGGTTGGTTTATGGTTAAATTGCTGTTTGGTAGGACACGGATTGTGGTATCACAGACTGTGCCAAAAGCATTGCCACCTGGCCTTTTCCCCGATATCAGTGGAATGTCTATTAGTGGCTGGATTGAATAGCAAGTAGCAGTGTGGGTTCGATTAAGAACTTCGGGGAAACTGTAGACAGGTGGCGATACAGGACTCGAGCACTTTTTCGATCGAAAGGGTTATTGATTTTTTTTTAAAAAAAATAAAAATTAAATTAAATTTTTTATTTTTTGCAAAATATGGGAAGTGATGTGAATAAAATTTTCAGATTTCCCCTCACAGCACTTTGACCAACGGCTGGGTTTCTCAGTCCAATAAACGCCAGCATCTCCGGTTGCTGTCCGTCTTGGACGCGACTGGACAGAATATGTGATTCTTTAATACACTTTGCTTGTGATGCCGTCACTCATTCTCAAAAAGACTGCAAACAAAAGTGGAAAACTTTTTCCTTTGGTATTGTGTTGGTGAAATCAAATTTTCGATGACTCGCGTTTGCAAAACAAATATTAGTTTTTTTTTAAAAAAATGTTAAAACTGATAAACTAAAGATAAAAATTGGTTTTATCTAGTAAATGCAATACTCTAACAATAACTGACACGTAAATCAGTAAATTTCACTGTAACTACTTAGTAAACTAACGTTATTAATGATACTCATTGTGATTACAATTGTGATCTCTTCATCATTCGATATTCTCATCGAGATAACACGAGATCGTATCCTATTACCTGTTGGCTCATCATATTAAATTTGAAAAATGATTAATTCGGTGGGATTAGTCAATCATGTTACTTTAAAACCAATTTGTTTTTACTCTAAGCTTAAGTCCCATTGCTACCTTATTTATTAGCAGTGGCGCTCAGCAGAAAAGCCGGTTTGGTCAGGTTAAAGTAGAAAAGTCCCATAGTACTATAATTCTTGCCAATGCGGCAAAAATTTGCATTTTATGCCAGGGAAGTTACAGTAATGTGCACCACGCTCGGCAGTGAGTCAAAGACTCAAAGTACAAACCCCACCGGAAGGAGGCTCCACGTGGAAAGACCTACAGTCAGTATTCCTGCAGGATTTGCGCTGTTATTTGACAATAGAAAAGTTTAAGAAGCCAACCGGTTCTTTACATTTCACTTAAAAATTTTATTTTCACTAGAAAGCATTTCATAAGCTTAGATGCAGCTATCAGAAATGTAAGTTTCTTACTTCAGACCCAATTCAATTTTTCAACTACTCGCTACATCTCGATAAAAGCGAGCAAATACCTAAAGCGCAGTGTTGTAAAAACTCGTGATACTTATACACGGAGGAAAAGCAATTTGCTACGGAAAAAGTGAAACATAAAAGAAAGTAAAACATTTTAACTCGTTACTAGACTTTTCCATCCGTGACATCCTTGACAAAGTTTTTTTTTTTTTTTTTTTCCTAAGGAGAAAATACAATTTTTGCCATCTGTTAAAACTCCACCGGTTCTTACTTAGCATTTAAAGCTTTTTGGGTTTGGTCTAAGTGTTAAGAGATTTCTCCCTTTTCTTTTTCTGCTGACGCTTATATTAGATTATTATTTAAACGTGCAATGGCTTGAATCTCTTAAGAAGTTTAGAGCTATGTAAAAGTTCGGTTTGCGGCTAAACATATGCAGATAACATAAATCTTTGTTAAAGGTACCCACAATAAATGTTGGAAAGAGAAAAAAACTGTAAGGCGTGAAAAATTGCTGCGATTAGTGCTGGGCCGATGCGAGAGCAAGCTTCTTTAGAGCTATTGCTAAGGTCTTTATCAAAAGCGATAAGATAAGCTTAGATCTGATCTTATTTGCAATTGCAATCTTCAGCACATGTCTTGAAAAGTTTTTTAATCTTTAGGGTTGAAAATTTCCGTTTTGCATCAATTTGTTTACATACAAACAGTATAAGTGAAGAAAAAATTATATTTATACATGTAAATAAAGGTGTTTCAAGACGACGTCAAAGTGTCTATTTAAGACACTTACAGTCTATTGTAAGCATTTGACAGTTTGGGTTTCTAATCATAAGGGTGCAATGAAATAAGACACTTAATGTGACTTTTCAGAAGACAATTTTGATTTATAGTCAAATAAAATGTCGCTTAAAAAGACAGCGTAATGTTTTAGTTACTGCCTAGTGTCTTAAATAACGTACACTTATATTTACACTATGTATAAAAACTTTTCTGAAAATAATAAATCTTCTACAAAGCGCAGAATTACTGCTTGCAATTACTTTTCTGGAAAAACAATATCAATTTTCTACGAGGGTGAAATCCCTAGTATTTTCTCTCTCTTGATAAACTTTTTTCTCTTTTTTTATCTACTGTATTTGTATTGTGTTCAAAATCCTTTGGGAAATCGGTAGCAAGTGAGCTATGAAATATGGATGTTATTCTACAAGTATTGCGTTTATTTTATTTCTTTATTTGATGTTAACAAACTCACGTCGCGTCTCCTATTTGAGCATACAATTGCTGCATAGGTATTGATAAAGAGAAAATTAATTCGTGTGTACAGAAGCTTAAATTTACAGTATTTGTTTACTTGATTTATTCTTGTCGAATGTGATTAACGAGTAAATAGCCGCCAGACTCGTGCGTGATGGGTGAAAGGAAGAAAATATTTTTTAAGAAGTAAAAACAATTCCAATAAATGTTTCAGAAGTGGCTGAATCCGTAATGCGTTCCCATCCCATACAACTATACGTGCAAAACGTGTCAGTAAATTATTAAACCAATTAATTATTAATAGTCGAGAGTCGAGTATCGAGTTAGCCAACATACATTTTTTCATTACGTTACTCAAAATTTAATTGGTCACATAATCGCAGGAAAATTTGCAACTTATTATATCGAAGGTTAATAAATTATTAAATTGTGTACATGTACAGTTATATGTACTCTGTAAAAGAAAAATCTACGCACGCATTGACGTGCTGAAGTGAATCGATGTATCTGGGAGGAGGAAAACAAACAAACCCTGTCGTTTTACATCCTTAAAACCGGATAGAAACACTACAAAATCAAAAAACTATAAAAAAGTGTAATGCAGTGAAGACAAACTCAAGTTGTTTCGAAGGCGATGCAAGCAACATTGCCACGTGCCATCACTGCCAGTTATGTATACATCAGTTTCCTAGACTTTTACGAAAAGAATTTAGTCCTATCAACAGCAGAAATGTTTGGAATGCATCACATGAGTGAATTGCTCTGAATTCTTTGTTTCATGTTTCATAGCAGCTGCAAATTTCTTGCAAGCTTCCCTGCGATGCACTTTTTGATTGTAATTTATTTTCACAAGAATTATACAATTTTGAAAACAAACGTTGAAAACAAGGATTTAACTGGATTTTTTTTAAGTTCGCACCAACACAGACTTATAATACAGTAATATCCCTTTTTGTATTCCTCCAATTAGCAGAGTTCTCGCTTCCAGGAATTATGAAAACACCACCTCTTTATCCGCAATCACCCTCTAGTGGCAAAGAAAGTAAATTCCATTAAAAATTTCTATTGATCGACTAATCGCTTAGGTGCCGTGGAGTTTGGAAAGAGAGTTTGATGGAATGTTGCCCCAAGGAACAACCTATGAAAGGGTTTCTCCGAGCGTGTGTTAAGAGAGCGTCATTGTTGAATGGCCTCTAAGGGGCCTAAATGTTTACAGGAAAAAAATAAAGGGAAGTAAGAAATAACGAAAAAAGAAAAAAAAAAAAGAGGCTCCTGAATTAAATGTGTCACGGTTTTACCAAGAAAGGAGTTTCAAAAGGTTAAAGGAGTACTGATAGGGATAATTGATGGACACTCGACTTGTTTATCATGCTGGTTTTATTTATTATTTATATACCAGTGGTTATTGATTGGATTACGACAAATTATCTCCAAGAATAATTAGGCCTGGATGTATATTTAGTACCTCGATCCCTAAATAAGTCGCCCCGAATACGTCATTTAAGCCTAATCTTGCATTTGATTGCAAATAACTTTTGACTTATGTTTATTTATGTTCAATTTTAAGTGTTATAACTATTCTTAATCTTCTTTAATGGACTCTCAGGAGCCTAAATGACAATTTTCAACGTGATATAAACGCCATAAACTAGTTTTTCAATTAAACGTCCAATTTTTTTTTTTATTTATTAGTCTACTCTTAAATCACCCTGAAGTCACTTTTTATCTGTGAAAAATAAATAAATAAAAAGTTTTTTTTAATTAAAAAAAAAAACAGTTAAGAAAAGTTTTGTTAGGCAAAACGCTGTTTTTATTTAGTTTTTAATTAACCCTAACAAAAATAAGGATCTTAAATTTTTCCCTCAGAGCTCTCGGTATCTGGTGATGACAAGCAGTAAGTGCGAATTCCAGTTAATTAGGTGTCTCATTAAATGTCAAATTAATGTCGACGCACATTGTTTTGATTTATAACGGTAATGCCCTTATGCCTACGAAATTAGTGCGAGGTCTGCGTCGATTTTTATCATTTTATTTATTTATTTATTATTTTTGGGAGAAGTTTTTGTTGGTAATCACTCGTTTTTGGCTACAAACTCGACTCGCTCTTTTTCCTCAATTCTTTACTTCCGTTTATGGGCAGCCGTAATCTAGGCCAGTTGTTTCCCTTTGTTGTTGTGGAGATTTATCGTTGGCTTCGCCTTCAACAACGACATGGGGTAGAAGCAACCGCAGGATTCACTTTGGCTGTAATAAAGAACCAAAAATGTTGAGAGGAAGTTTCGATTCGCTGAGAATGTTATAATAGCCCTTTTTACATCGTTTTACAATTTTTCCCTTAACTGAAACGCAGTTATTTCATCGAGATGTATGTTTCCCCGTAAATTACACATTATAAAACTATGTGAACACTAAAATAAGATGCAGAAACGCATTCCATGCCACATTTTAACTATACTGCACAAGCATAAAAAAAATAATAAAAAGCTACAAGAGTTTTTGGATAAAGATGGGCATTGTCCTATTAAACTTTTAGGTTGGTATAAAATGATCGTTAAGGTTGCTTTTAAGTTTTTGAACCTGTATAGATTGCGCCTATCGCATTTCTCGAAATGGCAAGTTTGTTTACCCCTAAAGGGAGAGTTCTTTGTTGGCATGTCGGGTGCCTCTATTGTTACAGTATTTTCTTCCACGTAACACCCTCTGGCCTTATTAAATGCCAGTGTCATGTTGTAAAAATGGCTTTCTGGCCTTGAAAACCTGAGGATACTATTGATTTTCTTAGTTTTTCTTACTTTATAATCTTTTTTTCGAGTTGTAAACATTTTATTTTATTTCACAAAGTTTTTAAACAACCCGGATTTTTTTTATTATTATTATTCCCCAAAGCGATTTGGGTGACAAGATTGATTTATATCGATGCGATCGATTGTTTTTGAACGATTTTTTTTCTCCAAGTTGGAAGTTCATCAATCATTATCAATTATATTTTTTTATGTTTAAATTGCTTTAATGATGTTATTGATTTGTAATTTCTAAATGAGCCTTTCTATTGGCCATCCGATCACGTTTTATTTGCATCACGTCATTTGTACGTGTAGTCGATGTGTTTTAGTTACTGTAGTTACTGCACTAAGCGTGTTATGAACCGTTCGCTTTTTTCCCGAACAATAAATATGTTAATACCTTTAAAGCCTTTCACATTTTTCCTGGTAAAGGTTTTGCAGTTTTTATGAAACCTGGAATGTTGTACATCAGACATTTTTTTGTTCATACAAAGTAAGGCCTCGTGTAAAAAGGAAAAGGAGGTTATTTCATGGCCCTATTGGGGTTGGATCAATGAGTTTATTCTCGAGGTTAGTGTTGGCATTTCGCCACTGGAGGAATAAGTGAAATATGTTTTCCAAGAATATGAAAAAAGGAGAAAAAATGTATTTCGATGCATCGTAGAGATTTAAAACGTGGGTTTTTAAAAGGAAGAGTGTTTAGTCGAATGTGTTCTGGGAATAATGCGAGCAAATGAATTCTCTTGAATACGTTTCGAGATTCGATGCACTCAAATTATTACGTTTTGTTGTATTGAATTTCAGAATTACAATTGCAAAATTTGTAATTCTAGAGTTAAAACTCGAAATGGAATATTGTTTTACCTGGTTTTCATAGCAGTTCATTGATAAAATTCTTCCATTTTTTTCTTGAATAAAAAAAAATATCTAAGTTCTTATTTTACAAGCAGCAGACTTTGTTACATTGACATGGAAAAAAATTTAGAATTTTTTCCTTATCCAGAAAAATGAATGGAAAATAAATAATGAAATTTTTTTTTCAATTTAATGTGGAATTTTAAAAAAAAATTTATAGAAATGATCAGAATTTTTTTATTATTATTATTAAGTATTAGTCAAGGGAATAAATTAAACGAGGTTTATTTATAAGTTACAATATGACAAATTTATGTAAGGTTGGCCAAGGAAATAAAAGTGCAGAGCATAACATAAATAAAATTTTTTCCTCTCCTCTCATTTCGAGGTTTCCCGAGGCAGTCGTTTGGCTCATTAGATAAGACTTTTAGTAGGAATGGGGGCTATCATTAGTAAGACGACAATATCTTCGTGCAATTTAAGTAATGTTTGTCTTTTTGCATGCAGATTGGAATTAAAGAATGTAAATTGCATTAAGTATATTTTCAGCAGGCGAAGCTTAGAGGGGATTTGAAACATTTTGATTAAAAATGGATTTTTAATCCCACTAAAAGTCAATAGTGTTGAATAAATTTATATTTTTTTTTAAATCTTTTTTTAAATATTTCAATCAAAAATAAGAGAAAATTTTCCAATAAGTGATTATACGTCAGTTGTCAATTGCACGTCGTGTTTGATCGCTTCATAATCTTGTTACGTATCAATCTAACTTCGATTTTATTTGTTTTCTATTTTCCAGTGTCAAACGATCGCATTCCGAAAATGTCAGTAAGAAAACACGGAGATACCTCAATCTTTTCGATCAAGAAAGTATAGACGAGGTAAGACTTCTTTTGGTTTGAAAATATCATTTCGTATTGATGTAAATCTGTGAGTTTTACGTAATGCGTTCGTGGGATTCGATATTTAGGTAAATGAAAAAGGGGGAGGGAAAAGGTAAGTGCATAGGCACGGAACGCATTTTCCTCTCGATAAATAAATCGATGCACCCGGCTTTTTATGAGGTTCTAGGAATTTATGATTAATTTGATTGGCCTGAACAAGCAACAGTCAGTATAAATACGTATCGTACAGAAATAAAAGCACGTACAGTATGTTCTTGCGTAATTTTTCTATTAAATTTTACGTTAATTGAAAATTAAAAAAAAATTGTTCAGCGTATATTAGATGAAATCATCCTTCGAAAATCGATTTATGCAATTTTCTAGTGAAAAAATTCATATTTAAATTAAATTTCGTGAATTCACTAAGTAAGAAATTCCCCGCGGTAAATGTTTTGAAGCGAATCATAAATTACTAAAATTGTAATAAACTTTGAAACATCTTTTAAATTTATACTTGGAATTCCGGTAGTTTCGATAAATCTTTCAGCTGACAACCTCAAAATGCAGCGAAGACATCAGTTTTAGTGGAAACCCACTTTGCGAATGACACGAAAAGCGCTTCTGCATGAATGGAATGCATGTCCTGTCACACAGTGGTAAAAGTGCAGCGCGCAAAACAGATGATTGAAATACTAGCTGCAGTCGATGCGTGATTCAATCTTGCTTCTCAATATGTCGGTGATAACGACCGTGCGGTGTTTCGGATTAGATATCACAGACACATCCCAACCGTCAGCGTACATTCAAACCACGAATACTAAAGATGTTCTGCTGTGGCATCAGCCTAAAGTTATTTTTCAATGTAATAAAGGAATGAAAATTATTGTTTTGCTTGCCGTACGGCAACGGCACCGATTCGTTTTCCCGTCACGATTGCAACCGATGCACTTTTTCGACGGATGGATCGTTTATGGAATTTTCTTTTGTTGGCACCATGGAAAGGCATATTGGGGTCAAATCTTGTCTTTCCTGACCCCTCTTGCGAACAAACCGCGCTCAATTTGGAATCATAACATGACATTCTGAATCAAAGCCAATTCGAAGCGAGAAATCGAATTGTCGACAAACTACAACTCGCAGATTCGTGATTCGAGACGTCGGAAATGAGTCGTTAAAATATGGATTCGGCACATTTAGAATAATCTATCTATTTGATCTGGCGTTTACAGAATGGCAGAGTAAGCACGCATTTCATTATATTGGGAAAAAATCAGATAATTGCCAGATGAAAAGATATCTATCGATTAAGTTGCAATTTGGAGATTGGAGAATACAGTATGCAGTTTGCGCATCACCATGTTCCCCTTATAATTATAAATTTGCTTTTCCCCCCATTATAGAGCACTGTAAATAAAAATGGACCCTTATTTAAGACATTAGGGAGTGACTAAAACATTAAGATGTCTTTTTAAGAGACACTTTATTTGACTATATAAATCATTAGGTGTTTTCTTTCATTGTATCCTTATTTAAGACACCAAAACTGCCTTAAATGTTTGCACAGTAGTGACTTAGCACAATCTCGTGTGTCTCCATTTTCTACAACTACAGAAGACAAATAGCAATACCCAAGACAGAATTCACACATTTTCCGTTTGTTGTTGTCAGACAATACGAGATACGAGATTGCGCTAACTTGTAAGTCATCGATAGATACCTAATCTTATAAGTGTCTTAAGTAAACAATAGGCACTTTTGATGTCTTCGAGGAGACATCTTAACTGTAAGAATTTCCCTCAAATTTTACATTTAAAAATTAAATTTGTTTTTTTAAATATAGGGGATTGGTTTTGCAATTCATACTCATACTTGTAAGCTTAGGCCTAGTCATAAGATTTGTCCTTCACTCGACTGTTGCTATGTGGAAATTTTTTGTTTGTGGTCAATGCAAAACAAACAACTGGCCCAAATCACATGGAATGTCGCACGATGCATAATTAAATCTGTGCAAACATAATCTTATAATTTTGCTTATGTCAATTTTAGTTAAGCATTAAACTGTAATTATAAGGAAAAAGTGTCCTGCGCAAACTCGCAATAACGAGCATGTGTTATTTAAATAGGGAATTGAAAGATAACCAGCAATCTATAACAAGCTCTATGCTCTTGTGACCATGAGACCTACTATTCAGTTTCCTCGTATAATATAACCCTCCCTTAAGAATTGACGAAGGTTTATGAGATTAATAAAAATCAAAGTTTTCCTGATAATTACTGGTGATTAATTACGCGGACTCCCATATGCGTGTCAGGGTTAAATTATCGTGTATTTTTATTTCCATCATCATTCTTTTGGATTTTAGGTTTAGATTTACTATCACGACTTGTTTTTCCTTTTTTCCAACCGAGTTAAACCTTGGGTTTGACGTTGAGTTTTCATTAGTTACGTAGGTTAGTGACGTCATTTGGAGTTGTGATTTTGTAAGGCGGCCAAGATCAATATGAGGAGGATGAGGTCGAGAAAGTGATTTCGCAGCAAATGTCGAGTTTGAGCTCGAGATTTTCGATTCAGAAAACTTGCTGAGACAAAAGTGACGTAAATTAAGAAAATTTCACTTCATTAAATTTTTTTAACTTTTCCACTAATTAATTAATTAATTTTTTCTAAATATAAAGAAATGTGTTTATAAATACCCATCGTCTGCAACTGACAGCAATTTCGCTTCCAGAGACTAATTTGTTTTACTTTCTTTAGTTTTCCCTCAAAAAAATCGTGGGAAATGAGTTTGTGTGCTTTGCCGTGCAGTTAAGTTTCATTATTAGGGGTTGCTTTACTTTAGCGTTACTAAAAATAATTTTCTCGTTGCTTAATGAGTAAAAGTGAAAGCTGTACATTACTCTCCCGCTCCCTGATGATTGGTGCAAGCGGTTTCAGAATCAATTTCAATCAAGGTGCCACGATTGTATGTGTGTGTGTGTATGCGAGTGTGTGCTTTGATGATCCACGCATGCGCAGTCATCGAACTTAGACTAGAGTCAGTAGTGCGCGCTCATGTTGGCTCGCGATCGCACGGACGCGTTACCCTTACCAGAAGACGCCATGTGCGGCTCGAGGGCTACTTTTAGTGTTATGAGACTGTGTCTTAATCTACCTTGGGCCATTGCCACTTGTCAGGTAAAAAAAGAAAAAAATTATATGTTAATATTTAAGTGTTGTTGATATTTATGGTGATGTTGTCGTTTAGGAGTGATGGCACGTGGTTGAATGTAGTTTTTTATTGTGAAGTTATTTTTTTTTATTTCTTCCTTGTTTGTTTGTTTGTGCCTGTTGGGTGTTTTGTTCAAATTTGGTTTAGTCGAAGATTTGACTGCGCAAATATGTTTTTTTTTGTTTGTTTTTGCGACAAATTCGGTTGCTTTATTTAATTATACCGCAGTCTTCGGACACACAGTGATGATTTTTTTTTATATTTCCATTTTTGTAAACTGCTGGTGAAAACTGAAAGAGTGTTTTATAATCACTCTATTATTTTTTATTTTCTTATAACCTAAGTGCTTTTAAATTCCTACACACGAAAAAGAATGTTTTATACATTTTTGTTTTTTTGTTTTAAAATTCAGATGTTTAAGTTGGGATAAAAAAAAATTCTGAATTTCATGCCAAAGCAAGCAAATCCGAATTTGAAATTATTTAAATATCTTTACTGCAAAAGGCCTTTTTCTTTCATCTGGCAAATGTTTTGTTGAAACTTAAAATTCAAATCCCACATGACCTTCATTTGGCATACTATACTATACATGTAACTAAATCTAGCTCGTTAAAACTTCAGTTTTTCCTATAGTAAACAAAAAATCCCCTAATCAAATCTAAAATTAGAAAATCAAACCCGACACTTCCACCCCCACCCAGCTACTTGTATTTATTTTCACTCAATTTTGCTGCTCACATCAATAACAAAAAAAAATTTTTTATATATATATTTATTAAAAAATTGAGATTGGCTTTTAAGAATAAAACATTCATGAGGTTTTCATCCTATTTTTGAAGAAGTGTTCATCCATAAATATTAAAAACCGCTATCGTTAAATCAAACTTGCACATCAAGGGGCGGTGTGAGTTGGGAAGTTGGGATTTTATATCCGGACGAAGATAAGTGACCTTATTTCAAACATGGCCATGCCCTATTTATTTCCTTATATGATTCAATGCGAGAGAACCGAACGGTAGGTGGAACCGATTTCGAAGAACGAGACTCGATGGGTAAATTTATATAGAATTTTAATTACTCGCATGCACTTTGAAATTCCACAAAACAAAAGGTTACGTGCAATTAGTTAATAATATTACGCCATCAATTATTAAACGTATCGTTTATATACACGTGTTGGTAAATGTAATAGGCATTTAACAACTGTGGGTGTGGTGCAATGCGGTCGAGTGTATCGGTATAATTGCAGGGGGCTAGCGAAATAACCTTGGACAATTGTATTGTTAAACCGATATCTGGAAGAGATGTGACGTCACGACTCATAACAATTAGGACTCTGGTCATAAAACGCGTAGTTAAAAGTACATAAAACAATGCTATAAACAAAAAAAAGTTTTGTTTCGGTGAAAAGAACAAATATTGTGGGTTGGCCGTGAGTGAGTAAAGATTTGTGGGATTTGGAAAGGAAAGAAAGAAAGTTTGGGAAATTGTCTTACAATCATTTAACGGATGGTTAAACTTGTTTCCTTTGAAAGTTTTTAAAAAAAATACGTGCAGTGGCATTCATTGATTAATCAATTAACTCGACTTTATCACAGCACATTGACATAAAAAATAAAATTGTCAACTGAAATTGCAGCTCTCTCATAAAGAACTTGAATACCTCGTAAACAAAATTGGTGTGTAAATACTAACGACCGAGTCTGTTAGTGTGGATTTAGTTTTGTACACCAATTTATCGATCGCATTATTGCATAAATTGCAGTAACCAATGGAGACAACAGCTTGCAACACCTTTGATTAATCAGTCAATATTTATTATAGATTTTGTTCCTCTCTTGCTTTCTTGCTTTCTTTCACCGCTTCGAAAACCCGGTTTTTATCGTTGACACTCGGCACTGTGTAATTAGAGATGAACTGCAGCAATCTCGACTGTATTGTTTTTTATTTTTATGCATGTTTTTTTTTAATTTTCGATATCGTGCAGACTACGTATGTATGAGCTCGGATTAATATGTTTACTATTTTTACGAGTAAAACTAGATTGTTTATTGTTCGCAGAAAGCCACTAAACTCAGTTAATAAATTTGCTGTTAATGTTAATCGGATGCGCAGGTGTCAATCAACAAGCATTAAATGTTTTTATTGGCGCTTTGGCAAATTAACCGACGATGGGGTAGGTGAAAATAAGTGTGTTCACTTTAGTGAGTGAATAGTTACGAGTTCATTACGGCCATCCATCAAATTAAGCTCCAGTGATGCTTGTTTATAGGTATGGAAACTTTTTTAATAAGTTTTCTTTATCGAGTTACAAAAGTGAGATGGAAAAGTAAAGCGAAAGCGGACAAATAGAATGGAAGTTTTTTAAGGGGGGCAAAATTGGTGAGTAAGGTGAATCGTTGGCTCTAATGGTCTTACTCCAGAACGCCATTTATCCCTTTGCGCAGACAGTCGTGTCACATGTTGATTGGACTGGTGTGTGTTGATGCTGATGGGATTGCCACTTGTCAATATCACGTGCTTCCCTGCAACACAATGCTTCATCATTAGGCTTTTCTAAGTCCCCAGAGGATGGGGAAAAATTAACAATTTTTAAATTGTTGCTGGTTTAAATTCAAACTGAAAAAATACTGTAATAAAAACGCAGTTTATAGCCGGATGAGAATTAATTGAAAACAAAACACGAAAAAGAAAAAAAAAATAATTTGTTTAGTCTATTATTCCATTTTATTACTGGCAAATATGCCAAGAAACGAGATTTATAGTAAAGATCTAAGGTCACACGCACGACTGTAGCCTGATAGTAACTTTCGAGGAAAAGAAATCGATGCATTGCAACGAAATTAAACAGCGTGTCGGATTTTACAAATATATCGAATCGTGTGGTTAAATGAAACCACCAACTACTTCGTAGCCTACAGACAGATTAATATGATTCCGGTCGACCGACTTTTCCCCCCGTTTCTCTTCTTGGTTTTCAAAACAATACCGTAATTTAATTTGTTTTATCACGAACATTACGAGGAGAAAATGGAATAAAATTTCTTCTAAACAGTTTTTTTTTTAAAAATTCATTTCTATTGCTAAGTGCTTTTTAAAATCGCGCAACCAACCCGTCATGCGATGTATGCAAAAATTGATTAAACGACATGTCTGTGGTTTGTACCCACCGACAGCTGAACTGGCGGAAACGGCATACTTAGCATTCGTAATTTAAGAAGAAGATTTTTAATTGGCGAGTAGATTCGTTTTAAACTTTGTTGAAGTTGACGTTAAATGACATTTTGAAGAGGCGTGCAGATCCGATTGAAATAAGACTTAACATCTGTTTAATTGCTTTGTTTTACTGTCCTTGCCTGATTAGGCGTCTAATTAACGTAAAAGGTTATACACTGGAGTGCTTTCTCGCATCACCTCGCCCAAGTCCTTCCCTTGTACTTAAAATTCAGTCACTTTGAAAAGTTCCATCCGAGTGTAAACTATGGACGGGATTTTCGCTTAATGCTTATTAGACTCAACTTAATCTCGTTTCTTTTTCTAACTAATCTCAGTCGGCTTAAAAAAAACCGGGAAATGAAGTCTTAAGACAGTTAAAAGTTTCCAATTTTTCAAATTTAATTTCCGCATTTCGAGGAAATAGAAGTGGGAGTGAATGGAAGAGACAAAAAAAATATAAATAAATAAAAGAACCTTGAACGATCCTTTTCCTACCCCATACCGCGAAAACAAAATAATGGTGAGAACGTGCGCAAAATGATTTTTCCCCGTTTTTTTTTTCCTCTTCGCTTATTTACACTAAATTTATAATTAGACTGGAAACGAAGCGAAAAATGGGATTTACAGTCCTAATATGAACGTAGGTAATTAGTGCTTTTCTTTTTCTTGTTTTGTTTTAACAGTTGGTCCTGCCAATCACTGAAGAAGCGAGTAATTTATTTGCAAATTTGCATAAAGAAAAAAATTGTAATTTTCCAGTGGGGGCGTTTAGAGGGCTTTGTTTTTAATTGTAATATGACAATTTCTTACGGATGGGTACAAAAGGGCCCTTGGTGGTTGTAATTTAAAATTATAAACCATAAAAGCATCCATCTTACTGATTGCCTTCATCTCTGATTTGCTTTTCTTTTGTGATTATGGTGAGTGAATCGAGTGAAAATTTAATTGGAAATTAAGAAGATTACTCAAGTTCTTACCGTCAGAATAAGTGAATTAATGATTTCCATGACAACCATAAAGTGCAATCAACTTTCTTTTTGTGTGTCATTCCACAATTGTTATTAGGGAAGTAAAATGCAAAAAATAACTGTTGTAACAAAAGCAGTGATTGGTCGGTGCATGTAGGTCACGGAACAAGATGAATAAGTTTTTTGTGATGCAGATTATGGGGAATTGAAAAACATTTAAAACTTTTTTTAAAGAGAAAATATGTATATTTAACCTTGAAAAGCTTTTATTTCGATGAGTTGTTTGACAACAATATTCAAATCAAATTTTTTTTATTTTTTTATTTTTTAGACACAGAGAAGTAAAAGTTTAACGCACATTGAATGTGTTGAAGACACAGTTTGTGATAACATCCAACAAGATTTGGCCAGATTTAATGTATCTCCCGCTGCAGAAACCGGACTTGTAAGTCAACGACATTTGGCAGTCAGCATGGGAGATATCTCGAAAATTGATCCGAGCAGAGGAAAACTTCAAAAATCCATCAAGGTGAGTCATTATTCTGCACCACGATCAAACGAGTTAATTAACCCCGCTTTGAGGTTAATTAAGCATAATTTTTCTAAAACATACGGAAAATTTCAAAGCTATTTCTGAACCAGACTCATAATTTACAATATATAATTTTTTAATTTTTAAAAATCAATAAGTTAAAAATTGATTAAACTTGATTGAAAAATCTTTTAAACGTCATCTGACACATGTCATGATTTTCTTTGTTCATTTATTTAATAGCATGTCTTTTACCTATCAAATATCGAAATGTAAAGAATTGTCAAAAAATGACAATTCGAGTTTTCCGACTGTCTTTAAGTTGTACATCATTGAGTTCTTTCTTATTACTGGTGAACAAAATTCGAAACTAACTGACAACACACTTACTCAAGGATAAATCTGTTTCTGAAAGATAAATTTATTGGAATAAGTTGAGGGAATAACAAATTTCATCGTTCTGCTGCTGTTGGTGATCGAGTACTATCAAAGAAAGATGAATAAGGCCGCCCGGTACTCCATCTATTTTGGAAAAGTGATGCGATGTCGTGAGATATGATGGAACGCATAAATATATTACCGTAATCACCTGGGCTTAAGTGATGGCAGAAGTTGTATGCCCTGCCCTCTACACCCCGTTCCTCTTTCGTCCAAATCTCATAAGAAATTCATCTCAAAGTTTAGTAAGATGAAGTTTATGTATGCTGTAGGCACCAACAACTATCTTTTGACCTAACTCCATTACAACAAATTAAAAAAAGATGCGTCAAGTCTGAATAAATTACGCGATCCACTCGGGATCGAACTGGGCAGTAAAATTATTAATTTATTTCTGACCCTGTACTCACTCGTAGGATGAAATGAACAAGTTGGTGGTTAGTTTTCCTTTTATCTTAAAAGTTGTACTTTATATTAAGAGATGGAGTGATGGACTTATCTTATTTGTTCTTGTTGAGACCTTTAAGACCCCGAGATATATCTTGTTCTTGGAGAAGTAATGCGTGTGAAAAATTTAGTTGTTTGAGAAGTTTCAGCTGGAAGCAAGTTGGGGATTACAAGAAACCAATGAAAAGTTGCAGTCAAGTCGAAAGAAAATCCGCTAAGGGATTTTTGGATTTTCTAAATCTGACGTCATTGCTTTTTGCTGTTGGCTGAACTCGAAGCCTTATTTTGGGTGGTAATATACAATGTTAATAACTTCCTAATATTGAATGACAGTTCCCTAATACTACTTGAAGACCTTGACCGTGACCTTTAAGTTACAACCTCAAGGTAATGCATCTTCATTCCAATAAAGTCTTTCATTAAACCGTCTGAAAATTGGTTTATACCCTAATTGAAATAATGATTGATTGCATACGTGTGTCAATCACAGAGGTCGACTTTTCGAGTTTAGGTTATCTAATGTGTTTTAACTTTTTTTTTTATATGTAGGCTTCGAGTCAAGAAACTTTTCGAGTCAGTTTTGATTACAACGATGAACATGTTCAGGAATATTTACCTGCAAGTCAAGGCGTGACACTCAGGTGAGGGATGATGTTTTCTTCAATTTTTTGAATTTAATTTATCTAGAGTTTATTTTATGTCGGTTCCACGCAAAATTTAAGCGGCTTTTTTTTTCTTACCATTTTTATGAATTTCTTATTAGGAAATTTTTTCTAGTGGATGTTGGAAAGCCGATTTAAACTTCTTAAAAGTATTATTGCGGGAAATTTAAATCTGCCAGCAATTAAGTTTATCATAAAAGATTTTTTTCCCCTTCCAATATCTTTTTTTTTTTGCTTTATTTTATTTTATTCCCTTTTCCTGAATTTCCATCAGTGTTATTATTATGCCAAACTTCATATTTCATGCCTGTTTGAACACAATCGAATTCAGGGCATAAAAGCTGAAGGTTTCCCTTCCTGATAAAAAAAAGAGAAGAAGCAAACCTGAGTTTCCATTAGGTTTTGTTATGCTGTCATAACCTTTGCAACGAAGTATAGAATAATATCTGTACAACATAAATCTCGACTAGATTAGATAGAATATTTTAATTTAAACAAATAAAATGAATTTATGACTTTTTTTTGCTATAAAATACCTGCGTAGTAATTAGAAATATGAAGATGGCATGATGATTTCGTCATGGTGAAATTGAAATTTGAAAACTAATATGTTTTCTTGTTTTTTACGCACGTAAGTAATGATTGGAAACTTTGTTTAGGAATAAACATGGTTTGTTGCTATAGCACCCAGCCTTCATATTTGTATAGCAGCTGTTTTAAAAGCAGGTTCCCGTTTCTTCATTTTATGTCGTAGATGTCTACATTTCTATAGGAAAAAGAAATTGAAAATTTAATCTCTGACGACTCAAGCTTGGATATATTGAAATTTAATAGTAAATTTGTTTGTTTACATTAATTCCTCCAGAGACGCTCTACGTGACTTGTTAGATCAACGTGGTATCGATGTAAATTCTGTGCAATTTTACCAAGAATATTCCAACACTTCTTTCCTCCG
>JAQFZO010000583.1:0-22791 GCA_034695885.1 Geophilus flavus
TGAAATTTGAGCACTGATTTGTAATTTCTAACACTACACATGACCTAACACACAGAATAATGGAATGTGCCTAGTGAGTTTTTTTAACACCTGCACGAAATATAAAACAGTAATTGGACTGAGTATCTTAGATTCGTGATTTGCACTCTGGAAGATGTTGTAATTAGATATACAAGAGCAGAGAGTAGTTTGTAAAAATGTTCTTCCTTTCCCTTTGTGTTGCATTTACTCTAGACTAAAATTGAATTAGTCTAACTTTAGGGTAACGTGGAAACCTGTCGAGTTTGTGTCAAGAAGCCCTTTTAGTTGAGATAATTCAGTTTGCAGCTTGAGCTGTACAAGTTGTATGTGTATGCACATTTGAGAGTCTCTCTCTCTCTCACTGTGTGCTCTCTCTCTTGCTTATTCTTGTGGTAAATTATATTTCGCTACTTGTGAAGAGCGAGCAATTGTAGTTGCATTGAATTTTACCATTAGTTTTAATTCGATTTGTCAGAACAAATATTTGTCTTGGTTTGATGACTTTGAAGTTGAAAAATAGAAACGAATAAACAAAACAAATCAAAGTACTGTATTCCATACAGTCTCTCGTGTCAACACATAAAAGATTTTCTTAATGACTTTTTAGCGTGAATGCGAAATATAGTTTTGAAGAAAGCGAACGTAATAAAAAGTTTGAAAGTATTTTTTTTTCTTCTTGCGAGTTTATTCTATTTCCCCCTTATATTTCTGCTCCAGCAATAATTTTCGGAATAAAGCATGTCCGAAATGCGGTGATAAAAGCTGAATGTGGAAAGGAGAATTTGGTATTTACTACTTTTTACTTTTTTATTTTTCGTAACGCCGTATAACTTTAGAGTACGCTATATGTTTTATGTACAGAGTAAACTTTCTCGATATAATATCCGGGCCAAAGTTTATTCACCGCATTAACTAAAGGAAGTGCGATGACTCAGGAGATAGGAAAAAAAGTTTTCTTAAATTCCGAATAAATTAAAGTACTTTGAAGGTTTTCTGTTTACATTTAAAGTCGTGTATTAAATTTTTTTTGTGTATACGAGATTGTAATCGTGCATAGAATTCGCTGGAAACTCGTGTCTATGTTTGCCAATATCACGTATCGACAGTCAGGGGCTTTTCCGCATAAAGGCAAAGCTGGCATTTATATGGCAGTATAACAACACACGAATTTCTTTTTCTTGCGGTCGCATCTGCATTGGACGTGACTGTCTTGTGCACTATTATAGTTTGATGTCTTGTCAGATGCAGACATGAAGAGAGATGAACACTAGGAAGAGAGTGGATTGAAATATTGATTGATCCACAGTCTCTTTCTTTCCATGCTATTTTTCTTCGTACTGTGTGTCACTGGCAAAGGGATGACATATCGATGTTTACTTCGAACCAACGAAATGTGGAAATTTGATGCTTGTTTGATAGCTTTCCTCATTTTTAAATACACATTAAACTAATTTATGGTTGTGGAAATATTTGCAACTTGTTTATTATTCTATATTGAAAAAGATGGGGTCGGTGAATCGATAGCATGTGCACCAAATGCGAGTTTGATATATTTTCAATTGATGCGATGTCGGAGTTCACTGACTGGGTGATATTAAAAAAATATAAAAAGGTTGTAAATTTAAAACGATTTAAAAAGATTTGAATTTTTATTTATGTATTTATTGATTATATACATTTAACACCTTTAGAAATTTTTTTAATTTTTTTAAAGCCGTCGACGGCGCTTCGTATAAAGTTCGGTTTTTTCACACTAGGGGTTAATTAACATAAAAATGGCGGGCAATGTGGTTTCAGGTATTTTCGACGAGAAACAAATGGCGAGAGATTTGTGTTTTACGTACGGTGTTAGACGTTTCAAGGTCGCATCAAGAAAAGAAGAAACTTCGGCTGAGGTTGAGCAATATTGCGTAAAGTATACGCGTGTTGACAGTGACGAGGTAAACTTTAATGAAATATAAATGAATTGGAAATTTGGAATAACTTAGATGATTTTACGAATTGATGGTAAATTTATTTACAAACTTGCAAAATCAATTTATTGAATTTTATTTTTCATCTGGAGAAAGCTGATTTGAAAAGAGTTATTGGATTATTTTTTTTAGTGTTGGGATTTGGGAATTGATGTCTGGTTTGTTTTTGAACATTTTTTTTTTAAATTCTCACCGGGAATTGCGTTTACATTTAATTTTGCTGAATGCAATAAAGATATGAAGCACCTTTCCCTCCTTCCCTCTCGGCTGGCGCTGTAATATGTATTAGCACGTTGCCTTTGCCAAGTCGTGTTTAATAAGATAGAATATGCAAATATCCCTCACGTTACAATTTCTACCCCGTGCTTTAGAGAGAGAAGTTCAACATGCAATATTGATACAATGCCACCGGAATCTAATTTAGCAATTTAAGTGAAGTCCTTGACATTACAATTGCTCAGCGAATTGGAATCGTGAAGTTTTAACTTTAATTTATGATTCATGAAAGACGATGGTTTCGTTCCAAAGCAAAAAGTCAAAAATACAAAATATCGAAATTTGAAAAAAAAATGTGTGAGGGTATAATTTATCTTCCAAAAGGTGTAAATTACTATTTCTGAATTTAATTTACCGGTTTTTTCCGGTAAAACTCATTTTTTGCCCATTGGGGGCGCTATTCAAAAAATTAGTGAATGGGATTCAAAATTCAAATCGGGTGACAAAACTTTGAAATTTAGGGTTTTCTTAAATAAATAGAAAACAAAACATCGATTAATCCGAAATATTTAATTCCACGCTTAAAATAACAAATTTAAAATGCAAATAATAATTTGAATGTCGAATCAAAACATTTGTCGCCATCTGTAATTTGCATTTAAATATTTTAATATTTTTTAAAAATAAAAAAAATTTATACACAATTGTATTTCAATAATATTTAAGGTTAAAAATAAATCGATGATTTGTTTTTAATTTATTCAAGAAAAACCCTAATTTCCAATTTTTGTCACTCGCTACAGTAAAAACGCTGATATTTTCAATTATTTCGTCGAAGTACAATGATGGTGGCTGTAATTTCCTTTTTTTAACGGGAAAAATTCCCAAAAGTATGTTTTCTACATACGGGGGCTCATTTTAGAAAAAAAGTTTTCAATGTACCCCAATGGGGGCTCTTTCGGAAAACCCGGTAATTAATTTCGCTTAAAATATTGACTATTTCTCTACTATCAAAAAAACCATACAACCCTCGCGTGTTATAAATAGCAAAGAAGAACCCAATTAGCCAACATTTGACAAGTATTAAATAATTTATCAACTCACTTTTTGTTATCTACACATATTTAAAAATTCAATTTCTTTGCCCTGCATTTTCTCTTTTACTACGAAAATAATTGAACCGGTGAAAACTATTTCCATAAGTTAATAAATGTTTCATTTACTTAATCAAAATAAATATGGTTTTAGAAAATTAGCTTTAATTTAAAAAAAAAAAAAAAACTTTAATTAAAAAAGGAGGAACAAAGGGCGTACTTTAATTCATAATAAAAAGAAAACGACGAGAACAAAAAAAAAGGGAGAAAAGATTAAAAGAAAAACAGCTGATGTCAGACTTGTTTTAGGGATTTGGTACAGCGAAGGAGGAAAAGTGAGACACTCAAATTCCCCTGAGTAGCAACAGCATCTATAACTTGTCGCAATTGGTTGTCATGAAGTCTTCCCTCTGTATTTTTTTTTGTTCATTTTATTTTTTAAAGAGGAAGTGAGGGTCGTTTGGATTTTTGCATTGATTTCAGTGCATTATGGGTGAAGTGCATAAAACCAGCTTAATTCATGAGTTCAGAAAATGTTAAGAGAGAGGCCAATCCGATTAAATTGGAGAAAGTAGAGCGCACTCTTATGTGGGTTTTTCCTTTATTTCTTGTTAATTTATACATGAGTTGCACAAGTGTGTTTTTGTTGGTTTTTTAAAGTGGAAAAACAAACGTTTCGAGGTTTATTTCTTCGCCCTAATAGGGGGTTTCATAAATGAAAACGATTGTGCAATTATGGATTATGACGATTATTCGATTATTCAATAATCGTCTGTATTTTTGAGTTTCCTAAATTTAGAAGACAGTGATTTTGCGATTATGCCCTGAGGCCTTGAGGAAATTTTTTAAATTCAACTAAAAAATCAAATGTAAATACAAAAAAACCACCAATTTTCATAAATATCAACAAAAACACATAATTTTGCAAATAAAAGCACAAAAACCACACGTTACACCCCAAAAACCGAACGGCGGCATGTTTTGGTTAGAACTAAAACCTCGCATTCGTCAAGTATCACTAAACCGAGAAATAGGCGAATTTATTCAATTTTTATAAATTAAAACGTTTCTTACTTTTTAAAAAGTACTTGAACTTGAAGTTAACATCCCTTTGAAGCTTTATTACAAGAGATTGAGGTTAAAACAGCACTCAATTCGTTCGATGCTTGCCTCGAAAGTTAGATCGAGTGAGAACGACGTATTTTGACTCCATTTTGTTTGTCATCAGCGATTATGACGCTAGTGCGCTGATACGATTATTCACCTCATTGGTTGTTGCAGTGTCACGTGCAGTGTCGCCATAATCGTACATGTATAATCGCAAAATCGTTCGTATTTATGAAACCCCCTATTATAGTTTTAAATGGGTTTTTTACTTTTTATTTTTTTTGATAAAGTGTGGGGTAAATTGAGTAGTTGTAGGAAGGATTTTTATTGATGATGGTCGAGATTACATGTGACCCTGCAAGTGTAAGATTAATACGAGGCAATATTGAAAGTTAGTGATGTGTTGCTGATGTAGGAAAAGATATTAGTGAAAAATGAGGGGATATTATTGAAGAAATTTGGAGAAAGTTTTAAATTTTTTTTTTATTTTTTGCACTTTACAAAAATGGCTCGCGAACTTCTGACTGCTCATTCGTCAATAAACTGAAAATGGACGCTGAGAAATTGGGATATGAGTTTTAAAACTGAGGTTTGGCATTTTGAGGCATCGTTTTGGGAAATGCATTCAGCCCCCAGGGTCTTTCGTCTCGATGCCCCTTTCAAGTAGGCCTTACTTGAGATGAACGAAGTTGAATTCTGAGTCTGTTTGGGCGTCATGTATGACATTTTGTATACGTGATTGAATGATAATCAGAGGATCGAATCAAATCAAATCAAATGTAAAATGAAAATAAGTGAGTTTGCGCAATCCATTTCTTATTGTTATAATATCATAAGAAAAATGCCTTCTTATAACGCTATTTTATAAAATAGTGCAGCCAACCACATTCAAGATCCTTATATTTTTAATTTGGTCTCCCCCTTTGCAAATGGCTACAATACAACTGTGTTGTTCCATCTCAAAGTACAATGCTGTATATCTTTTTATCTGCAGCACTAATTGTTGAAAGTTTGGTCTTATTTTATTCTTATTATTGTACCCGGAAAAGGATTTTTGGAACGTCTTTGTGATGGGTTGGATTGGTATTGCAGTACCACAACTTTAATGGGGTAATTTTAAAAGAAGGGATACTGGGGTTCAAACATAAAAAATATCTTTTCCTAAGCTTAGTACTCATAACTTTTGTCTGGCCATGAAACCTGTGCCCAGAATTGTCCACATTCACCAATCACAATAAGGTCCACCTTATTAGTCTGTTGGTAGGATCATGCCACAGTCTGGTGGTAAGGTTGCTATTGGCTGAAAACCACAAAGTCTGGCACAGAAATATTTTTTAAAAAAAAATTGTAGTTCCGATCCCACAGAAAGTCTAATTTTTCTGTTCGTAGGCTCACGCGCTGAATGTGTTTGAATTTTTTTCTATAACATACTATTCTGTGGGCAAATTGGTTATGCTGTGAGTACTGACCCTCAGCTTACATAGCTTAGTACTCGTAACTTTTGTCTGGCCATAATTATCACTATGGCCCATTGGATAGTCTTCTGGTAGGTTCGTGCCACAAACTGATGATAGGTTGCTATTGGCTACAAGCCACAGAAATTCTGGCAAAGGAAAATTAAGTTTTTTCTGTGGTTTCAATCCCACAAAGTTTATTTTTTCTGCTCACAGGCTAATGACAGACTATTCTGGTACTGAATGGGTTTTAAACATAGAAATTTTTTCTGTAACCTACTTTCCTGTGGGCAGTCTGGTCATGGTGTGAGTACTGAGTGTAACACTTATAAGAAACGTTGTGCAAACTCACAATTAGCTATTTATGCTAATTGGTTGGGTACCGAGATTGGTGGAATCTTTACTGCTGTGGTTAGGTGTACTGCAGTGCAGTGTGAACATACTGCATTACTCATTTACTATTTTCACCTTACTAATTACTGCAGTGAAGCTTTCCGTGTGAAGTGAACTTTACAAAGAAAAATTGGTTTAGTATCGGCCAAGTTGGGTATCGTAATCGAGAGTTTACGCTTGGCAGAATTTTCACCAAAGAATGTTCTTTTGTCGATGAAAGAACAGTCTGTCATTGGTTTTTCATCATTTTTTCTTTGTGCTTATGAGATGAATCAATTTCATTTTAGTTTTTTTTTTTTATTTTGTTAAAATCAGTGAATCACATTATCGGGCAAAGAATTATGTGAGTTTTTTCGTTTTTCCAAGTTAGTGATTGGTTGTTAGCGCAGAATTTTATCCGTTAATGTGAATCACAGAATCACATCCCAGAAATTTTTCTTTTCTGTGAAAAAATTCTGGCGGTAATATCTTTTTAGAGTGAGGCTATTCCAACAAATATTCGTCAAAATAACCGATTTTCGTTTAAAATCATGTTAGGAGATACGAAAACCGGTTAAATTCGTGTAGAAATATACGAAAATCGGTTAAATTTGTGATAAATATACGAAAATCGATTAAAATTGTGATAAATATACGAAAATCGGTTAAATTTGTGATAAATATACGAAAATCGATTAAAATTTTCTTGGGAAATTTGTAATTACAATAGTCAGTTGTGTGTGGGGCTTGTTACTCTTATTTCGACTACCTATTATATTGGTAACAGTACCAATGACGTTATCCCATTATCCAATTCCGAAACAGTAACATTATCACCGTAACAGTAACAGTAACATTATCACCGACAATAGTATCAGTCATGCTTTACCGTTTGAGCAACATCATTAACATAGCTGTTCAAACATAAGTCACGTGTTGACCCGACAAAAAAAAAACATTGAAACCCTGCAGATGGGGACCCAGGGGCCCCTTGATGGATTTTAATAAAGCACAATTAATCAATCGTATTTTTTTCTGTCAATTTATTCAAATTTATTTCGATGTTGAGAAAAGAGTTTTGATCCGTGTGCTGATTTGAACGTTCAGTTTGGATGACAAATAAGGTTAGAGTGTAGTGACAAATGTTTAGTGTCAGGAGCTTTTTCCTTAGGCGGCAATTTCACATTGGCAAATGAGATGGTTCCCAGGACAGTTAGCGGAATGAAAAAGAAATTACATTTAATTCTTCATTAATAAATGGCTCGACATTGTTTAATGAAAGAAAACTTTCTTCTCACCAAAAAAAAAAATAGAAAAAAATATAAAAAAGTTGAAAGAAAATTGAAAAGCGACAGGATGAAAATTACCATAAAGTGATATATGAAATTTTATGGTGTCTCTTTTTTTTATGCTTTGCATATGGCGTTAAAACATGTCGCTCCTAAACCATAAATGAAGCTCCGCGTTTAAAAATAACTGCTAAATGTCTTCTAACATACTTTGACAATTTCGCCTTTGATGTTTTTCGCCAAAAGAAAACCGAAATTATTATTTAATTAATAAAAATATTTTTCAAAAAATAAAAAAATTTGATCTAACTCACATTTCCTGTTCCTAATTTGTTCAAAAAAATTTTCTACATTTTTAAAATATTTTTATTTTTTTAATATAAAATATGAAATTTAAACTTTTGAAGAAAAAAAATGGGAAATTATAAAATGTCGTGTATTTTAGAATGGGAACTTCACACTAATGACACAGGTAGACAAGTTGGCTTTGCCATACTGAGAGATAAAAAAGAAAAATTTCTCGACTGATTTAGCATCCGAGTGCATCTTTACCCGGGCTGCACAGCAACTAGACTTAAGGGGGGGTAAGGGGCTATTCATCAGTTTTTCGCATAGGACGGATACGAAACATACACTCACAAACGTCAGTATAGACAAGGAACAGCTGCGGAACGGATATCTGTGTTTCTCGTGTGTTTTGATACCTTTACAGTATCAGAGAACGCGGGAAATTTTCAAAGGTTTTTGAATAATTTTTTTGTGCATTGATTAATGGTCTTTCTAACGTTATTTTAAGCTGTGCTGTGGAATCTGGGTTTATTTCTTATGCACGGGGGTATTGCTGTCGTTATTACTCGTTTTTTTGTTTTATTTTGTCTTTAATTTTGTATTTAAGCTGGCGTTTTGTGTTAAAAATATCGAATTTTGTACGTGTCAGTTCTAATAAATGTTCTTTCCTATTTACTTGCAGATGCATCACCCTATCCAAATGAAACCAGCAGATAGTGAAAATAGAAACGGTGAGTTTTTAAACTTTGGTTTCTACTATTCTTTTCGTGTTACGACGGTTCAATGAGTTTGTTATGAGTCGAAATAACTATAAAAGACCTCTAGATGTTTCTCTTAATAGATTGTTGTTAGTTATGTTATCGAATTCTTTCATTGGTTGGTTGGTTCCACATTCCGGAAGTTTAGTAAACTTTTAGAATTTTTCTATACGTTTATCTAATGGTTTCTGTTGGTTAAAAGATCGAGAAAATTCCGTAACCGAATAATTGTTTTCCCACTCATTGGGGAATGCAGGAAAATACATTGCAGTGAGTTCTGAATTAAGTAAGTTACAAAGTAAGAGAAACACCAGACGTTCAGGCCTATCCTGCGGGGTTTGATGATAAAATGATTTAAAGTTAACAAAAAAAAAATCAATCCAAACAAAATTGAGTTAGTTCGACTCCTTCGACAATAATTGTGACCTTCAGCAAAGTTTAGAAGGAATATCGAAAACTTTAAATTTTCCAAACCATTTGCTTGAAATTTTTATTTATAATTTCGGAGCATTTGCTACTTTTTAATCATACAACCAAATAGGTGTGTTTAATTTGTGAAATAGAAGTGACTTTCCCATTTTTGACATCACTACTTCTTACTTATACATATTAATGAGAGAAGTTGTGACGTCAAAAGTGTCAAAAGTCAATTCTAATTGTTCTATACTTCTAGATCTAACAAAATTTCCTTCGATAACAATATTCCGTAATCGAAAAACCCTAAGTTGTATCTCTTATGTAAATGCTTACGTTGATACCTCGTTACTTCCCACAAGTGCGAGTGGAAATCGTCACTCACCACTCAGTTCACTTACGGTTTTTTACGTGTGTTCCAAAATGAGTTAACACCTATACACTAGTACAGACTTGTAGTACATTCATCACAATTTACAAAAATACAACTCCAAAAAAAAAATTACTCCACGAGCCAAAATGGCTGCCAAAACATTTTTACCTGAATTGTTCAGTAAGATTAAAGCCCAGAACCTAAAAATATTCGGCATTGGATAATAAAATCCAACCGAATGGAATTTTTTTTTCCACGAACAGCTTTATCAACGCCATTTTTGTGAAGTTGCGTTAATACTTAATATTGAAAAATTAGGGAGTGAACTAATGAAAATGTATGACAGTTAGTATTCAGCGCACGTAATGTGTGAAGTTGTTTTCCATTTCGTGAGATATTAATTTGTAAATGGGGCTCAGTTTAGTGGTTTTGCTTTCGCTCGTCTTCTTCCGATGCGATGCATTTGCATTCACGTGATCCGCCAAGATATTTCGTGATTTTCTTATTTTTAACGCCTCCACTAATTTGCCTTAACACGATGATGTATTATTCTTCGCCAACAACACATTGTCTCACTTCTCCAGCGGGTGGTGGTGATTTATGACATTTAGTCCCTCCTCTAGGAATAAAACTCAACTTGTTAGCTTAATTGCATTGCAGCTTGGGTCCATTCATTCTAATTCATATCAACTAATAAAAATGACATTTTTCCCGCTCTTTTTTTTAAATTTCTATTTAATTTTTTTTTTCCCCTTTTTCTATCAAGTCTTAATTCCAATCTCGGCCTCATGTGTTTGTCTAAGCTAACGATGTTAGTTGTAACCCCTCGGGGGCCACGACTTGTGAACACTAATTGTGATCAGGCGAGACTAATAACTTGTAACTGAGTTTGCAAATTAAAATTTGTGCTGTATGAAGACAGTATCTTTGGTAAAATTAGTTTTGGGATGCTGGGGAAATTAAATACGATGGATATTTCGTACGTAGTAGTCGGCACAAATTGCCTTATAAACTCGAATGAAACGGGTCAATTAGTTTTATGTGGGTGAAATTGAGCAATTTTTTCTCCTCTCCCTTTCGTCGCATTTACATCAAATTTGTGGACCCAATTTGTTTATTCCTTAATGTTTACAAATTGTTACAAGTTGTGAACAACCTGTGACAACGGATGGCCCAAGTCCTCATTAAATTAATCAAGTCGCTGTGTAAACAACGCGTGTTATGGCCAAACGAATAAATTTCACTCATTGGTTTTAATTCTTTTAAAAATTGCTATACGTAAATCATCGATTTTTTTTTTTTATTATTATTTTGACCGCTCTATTTATATGGGAAAAATATTATTTTTTTATTATAAAAGCATTTCTCTGTATAGGGTCAAAGTGAAATGACCACGAGCGTTAATAACTCGTGAACGTATATATACATTACAGTTTTTTTTTTTCTATCGAGATTAGAAAGTCAGATGAAGCATGGAATATATTTTCAACATTTGATTGGATTTTTATACGGTAGAAGATTGCGGATTTAACTGTTAGGAAGGTAGAAGTGTGTGACATGAGCCTTGAGCCCTGATTGGGCATTCGATTGCAGTGCAAGTTTATTTTTACGTACAAGGAGCCGGCTTTGGCTTCAACTCCCATTTATCTGATTGCAGCCTCAAGCGGAGCGAGAGACTAATTTTAAAACGGCAGATATTTGAGTATGCACTGCTTAAAGTTGACGCAATTTCGGTAAATGTAAAGGAGCATTGCACGTCTTACCTGTTCTGCTTATCAATTCGCGGTATACGGTTGCAAATTAAATTTCAAAAGAGAAAGTTTTAAGTAATTTTTTTCACTCTCCTCTTTCTCTCTTTCTCCTCCATCCTTCCGTGTTTTAAAATCGCGAAACATAAATTTTATTAAAGGGAATGAATTGTAGTTGTTTAGCTGCTGCTGCTACTTAACTTATTATTCTTCGAATCGCGGTCACGTCATGGATGGCATGGTTATTTGGCCTGGTTTGCTAAATTGGCTATTTATATGTAGAAGGTTGTTACAGATCAAGTTAATTTTGCTGTCAACCCATGGTTTACGCTTGGGCTTAGGAGAAAGTAGATAGCAGTTGTCAAAGTAGAGCCACAATTAAATTGGAGAAGGCAAAAGAGCTTTGGTAGTGGCCCATCAAATAGTCCTGTCGCTCTTGTTGACAACTGTGACTAATCATAGTTAAGCTGACTCAACAACCCCAACAACAGTCTAGTTTTAAGGACACTTTTTCCCTCGCTCGCTCTTTGCCATCTCGCGCCATTTGTCACTTTTCTTCTGTTTTTGGCTTTTGGCCTCAGGGATGGATGGTCGAGAATAGGGTTTCTCTACTGGTATTTACCGAAACCGAAAAATCAGTTTTTGTTAAATTTTTAAGTGATTGTGGATTATTTTTGATAAGCTTTTGATTTGATTTTAGCCACAAAACCTTTCACAATCACAAGTCAAAATATACACAAAATTACTCAATTTTTAAAAGTTATATGTTTTTCAAGTAATCCTGTAAAACGGGATCGGAAATTTACTACGTTTACATGACCAAAATTATCTAGATAAAGAAAATCAGATCCACATTATCTAGATCCATGAAAACACCAGACTCATCTAGATAATTTGAAGGATCTAGATGATCTTGGATCCGAGTTAACGAGTTGTGCCATGTAAACACCCGTCCAAATGGATCTAGATGCTCAACAATGGAAAAATTCGTTTTTCAGAATGTTTAGTTGCCACACATCTTTCAAACTAGTTTACGAAGGATGTGTACAAATAATTTTATCAGTATTTGACCTTACTTTGTGTAGTAGTGGCCACGTTTCTCCATAATCTTTCTTTTTACGTTAGATCGAGCGATTGGCATCCATCTTGGTTGCCCCACTGCGCAATGCGCAGGCTTCAGAATAAAAACTGTTGAGCATGTAAACGGTTGGCCATGGCTCTAGATAATGTGGATCTGAATTCTCAATTATCTAGATAATTTTGGTCATGTAAACGTAGTAATTGTTAGAAACTCAGAAACCTATCCTAATCTAACCTTTAAGATATTCATAGTAAACAAAAGTTGGTAAAAGTTGGATTCCACTTCCGGTCCCCGTTCTACAGAATTATTTTTTCCAAAAATACGACATATGAGAAACCCTAGTCGAGAGATTACCAAAAAGTCAAGGGAAATTAATTTTTTTCTTTTGAATTTCCTTTTTTCCACTAGTTTTGCAAGTTAAATGTAATATCTGTTGATACTACAAACGATCCAATTTTTCTTTGTAATTGGATCAAACTTCCTGAATGTTGTGTATACACTATTGTTCTATTCGGACTGAAATAGATGAGGTAATTTTTTTTCTCTGTAATAATCTCAGGAAGAAGGGGAGAGATGCTTTTGACATTTTTTTTTTTGCGTTCTACACACATTTTGAGAACAGATGCAGCTGGCTATGGATCTATTTTGAAAAGATGCAATAGTCTGGAAATGGAACTGAATGGCGAAGCGAATGAATGGTGTTTTGCAGATTTCTGCAACACTTTCCGTCTTACTTCAATAAACGAAATGACAGCAAGAGACAAATCTATATTATAAAAATAAAAAAAAACTTGTTTTTGAATGGTGAATGTGGTCATTATCATTTTGTATGAAGTACATGCAGTAATTAGAAGTTAATCAGTAGTAGGCAATCTAAGGGATGAATTACTCACCCCTTATCGTTATTGCCATTAATTAAAATTCACGCATTTATGACTTGGATGTTAATTAAGGCAGGCAAAGATGCATTTCCTTACTTTAATAACGATTTTTTTTGATTTTTTTATAAATTTATTTATTTTTATTAGAATTTATTCGGTTTGGATTTGTTTTTGTTTTTTTATCTCGAGATTTTCGGATTTGTAAACATTTGTTGTCACTTCCGAGGTAAGGAAGGAACGATGTTATTCCACCGCGCATGCATTAGTGCAAAAATCTGTCACCAGAAGAGTTTCTTTCTCACCAGCTGCTGCTGATTTTAATTTTAAATTCGAGATAATCACAGGCGAGAACACAGGTGGTTGAATTTTTACTTATTTAGTACATTAGCAGTCGGTGGACAATGTTTACAAACCTTATTAAAGCTCCTAAGCTTATTCTTTGTTTTCATTTCCTGTAATAACAAATTTCAAAGTAATATCGTTAGAGAATTAACCGAAAACCAACTTTTCTACAACTCTTTAACTACCTACCCTTTCTTAAAGGAGTTGCGCAATGAAAAATGTAAAATTGATAAAAGTTTGATATTTGGTTAATATTGGAGCGTACGTTTCATTTCTGCTATTAAAAACGTGAAATTATATCGTTAAATGGAAGAAATCGATGATTTGCCCGAAAATGCAGTGCGGCCTAACTTAAAAATAGGCCAAACCGGAAGTGACGTACTGTCGGGAATCCAATTTGTGATACATTCAAACACTCACAACTTCTAAACGGTAACAGATAAAAAAAAAACTGAAATTATCATTAAATTCGTAACATTTTACTCTACGATACTAAAAGCAAAAAAATTAAATCTAAGAAAAAAAATTGAAATTATTTAATGGGCAAAAAAATAAAAATGGTTACGTGTATGATCCTTTTACCTGTCTTAAGTTATAAACTAACATTAAATCTATACGAAAAATTTTTTTTGGTTTTTTAAAACAAACAATTACTGTTTACAGCAGTTTAAATTTTCGTAATTCTCGTTACTACGTCACATCCGGTTTTGGGGAAGTGGTGTCTTGTACACAACTTCAAACACTCATAACTAAATACCTAACAACGTTTTCTTTCTGAAAATTTGTCGGATGGCTTATTTTGATCTAGACTTTGCTTTAGACAAAAAATAAATCAACCTTAAAATTTCATTGCGCAATTCCTTTAAAGTTTAAAGCAACAAATCTCAAACTACACCCTTTTTATTTATTCATGAGAATTAAACGCCAGAGTAGAAATAATATTCCAACACACAAAAAAAATAAAATCCAAAGTCTGGTTAACATTTTGCGATTCTTTCTACTTCTTTCATCCAATTTCCTTTCATTTTTTATTTTTTCCTTTTCTTTTTTCTTATTTTTTTTGATCCGAACCACAACCTGGATTTCCTCCAACACTGAATGCCATTTAAACCCCCCTCCTTTGCTAAATGTTGGTGCAACTCCCCCTCATCCAAACTTCATTCCATACCAACTGTGTGCTCCGGGTGGGTTCCAATTCCTTCTTTGCCTTGGTCTTTCTATTCTTTCCTCTTTTTTTCTTTTTCCTTTCCTTCTTTCTGCGTGTTTTTTTTTCCTTTTTTCCTTTCCCCTTGAAACCAAACACACTGGCCGTGTGGTTCTTGTTGGTTTTGTGCGTTCTTCTGTCAATGCTAGACCTTGTGAAAAGAGGATTTTATCAACCATCCACTTCTTGAATGCTTGGTGTGGCTGCTGTTTGATGCTTACAATCTATTTCGTCTTTGACTCCACTCTTTTATTACCTCGTTTTTCCTCTTGTTGATTTTTTTTTTAAGAAAAAAAAAAGGGGAAAAAATGAAAAGAAAACGAGTGTTTTTATGCAATTTGTTTACTCTACCTTCATTTGCACCTGCTGGGTACTTCATACCAGGTAAATTGATCACGTTGTTCAAAATGCATGTTTATTTTTTAAAAACGATATGTGTATTTAAAGTTCTTGTTTTTGTTGTTTAATTCCATTTTTTCTGTTTTTTTTTTAAAGTTTGACAAAAACAGCCGAAAACACCCTCTATAAACCAAATATTTTTGTTTTTTATTTGTTTTTGATCGTTGTTTGCTAATTTGGCCACTAGGGAAGCAGAAAAACGAAATCTTAGAAATCCCAAAAATCTTTACAAACTAGCAAAAAATTTCAAAATATTCAAAAATATTCAAAAATCTGCAGAAAATCGTTCAAAATCTGCAGAAAATCTGCAGAAAATCGTTTAAAAATTATTCAAATCCTTCCAAATGCGTTCAAAATCTTCAAAAAATCGCCAAAACCATTCACAATTTTAACAACACTTTCGGAAAATTTTCCAAAATCGCCCCTCTTTGGAAAAATTTCTGGATCCGCCCTTGAACTATGGTACCCTGGTATCTAATCACGGTGTATCTAATGTGTGTGATGATGCATCAATGGACAATTGATATGGCAATTTTCTGTTTTATGTTAATCATAAAGCAAAAAATGGTTTTAAAATTTGTTTTTATTACCACTAGTGTCCAATATGTGCAAAGCATTAACGGACGAATGATGACGCAATTTTTTATTTTATGTTTATAGGAGAAACAGTTTTTCAAAAACAAGAGAAAAACATTAAAACAAAAACTTTGAATACTCCTAATTTTTTTTATCACTTTTATTTTTAATTTTTTTATTTATTTATTTTATAAAACTTGAAAAAATTGTGATTGGTTGTTTTGTAAGTTTGATTTTTATTGAGCTGTTTGGATACCTTTCAGTTTGTGTGTGCCATTTTGACAGTGATTGGATTTAGGTTTATCTACTATAAAAATGGAGGATAAAAATAAGGTGCTAACAATTGCAACATATCGAAGGGTGTGTGGAAATGAGGTTCATGGAACGAGGTGCAATGAAAATACAATACAATTTATTTGGATCAGTGAGTTTGTTTCCTGTGCTCTTCACCAATTGTTCTTTTTATCTAGAAAACAGAAGAAAAAAAAATAAAAGTAGAAAACCAATAAATAAACTGAGTAAAGTGTTGTAATTGAGGTTTTCTCCAACACTTTTAAGTTTACTTTTCTTATTAATTCGAAAATTCAAGCTGTAAATGCCATTACGCCAAGACGTTTACAGCAATTTATTAGAATACTAAGAAATAATTAAGTTTTTAATTTCATTACTTTTTCAGCCGTGTTAGTTTTTACACGCAGTCATTCATTTTTTTCCTTCCTTCTCTCCTTTATGGGAATATTAGTTGAAATTAATGCATGCCTTATTTAAATTTACACTCTTACTCAGCTACTTAATTTAATTAGCGGCGTAATACCGTTTTTAGTAGATAACCTTATTAAGTTTTGAATTTTTTTCTGATTTATTTCATCACTGACATGTGTTTTGATTTAACATTTTTACATTTTTTTTTTTTATTTTGCTTGACAGTTATATGTTGATATTTGGAAGCAAGATGCAATTTTGATCCATTTGTGGGCTCACTGATGCATGAATGCATGAAATTATGAAAGAAATTTGTTGTGAAGTTGATCTTATCCTCTCGTTTTACATTTTTCTTGTTCCTTCTTTTTAAAAAACCTAATTCAAAAGCAAATCGTATTTTCCATTTTCCATATTGAAAAAACTCTGGTTTTGTTAAAAGAAAAATGAAGTAAAAAGAAAAAACATATGTTGAAAAACATCCTAATGAAATTTAACTGGTATTGTGTATTGGTCAAATTGGATTTGGTGAGTTGCCAGCCAATCTGTTCCCTTCGTAAGGAATAAAATCTGAGTAACTCCATTAAAGAATTTGCAGGAAGAAAAAGAATGAGAGAAAAGTTTTTCGACAGACTTAATTGTTTATTTACCTTGCTACATCAGTTTCCAAAGATGCGATTTTTATTTGGTTAGAATGTCAATGAAAAAATAAGGGAAAGTTTATAATTTGATTTGTATGTTTTTTTGCTTTCGTACTATGGAATTTGCGCAGAAATGTTTTTTCTTAAAATTATAAATTTGTCTCCTCCATTAGCGACATTCTATTTCAGTTTTACAAGAGTAAATTTAATGTTAAATACGTTGTTAAATTTGAGCTTTTACATTTGTAAAATTGTGGGAAGTCTGAATTCACATGTGTTTTACTTTAAACTGTGTACAGTAAATTCAATTTTGTAAATCTGATGTAAAGGATACCTTTGACCACAAATTTACATCAAATCAAATTGAACATGTGTAAAGCTGAAAAGTTTTGCAGAGAAGGGTTTCCTTTAAATTTTACACAAAATTACGAACTAGTGTGACCAATGGGGAGGGGAACCGCATTCAGGAAATTCGTCGACGGAATTTTAAGATTTTCTGAGATTTTGTATAGATTTAAAAAATGTTTTGGATTTTTTTTTTTTTTTTTTTTTTTGAACGATTTCTGGGATTTTGAAAGATTTTAGGATTTTTTTTTTATAACTTTGGGATTTTGTAGCTTGTCAAGATTTTCATGAATGTCGGACCCCTTGGTGGCCAATGAAATAGTTCATCATTAATGACGTCATATCATTCTTCGAACATGGAGCCAAATTCTCCACCTCAATACTTAGTCTCCAGAATCCACACACAATTCATCATTTACTTCACCGAAATAAAAAAATTGTGATACTCTGCTAAGACAATCACTAAATCATTAAGATTTAGGATTCTGAAGTTGGCAAATACAGAACTAAAAAAAGACAAGGAATTATCATGATAGTTAACACAACCAAACACTAACTGCATTCAAAAACTAAAACAAATTTGTGTTTTTGTTGTGTTTTGTATTTTCGACGTCACTTGTTCTCATTTAACTGAGAATTAATGAGAAATAAGTTACGCCTGTTTTAGTTTTTGAATGCAGCTACTGAGTTAAGTACATGAAAACTCGGTTCTCTCTTATACCCCGTTCACACCAGAGTTTTGGATCTGATCCACTGTTGGTGTGAACACGAATTCAGTTCTCGGATCTACATCCATCGGCTCTGGAAAACGACCAAGGAGAAAAGTAGTATAACCTTCCATTTTCTTTAGAAATTAAAACAATTGGCACAAATCGTGTAGAAAATCACAAGTTGTATAATCATGAGAGGAATAAAATCTGCACAAGCTCCATTCTTTTAATTTTTCTCAAGTCAATTTTAGATAAACAGAAAAATTCTAAGCAAAAAAAAAAATTTTGATTTGGTGCTCATTTTTTGTGCCTTAAATTATCAATTACAGTAGGGGGAGGGAAGGCATTGGCAAGTGTTGGTGAAAAATACAAAGGCAAGTGAAGAAAAATTGCACTTGAGGGTACCTTTTTGAGAAAAGTGGGCGATTATTTGTTGGAGTTTGAAATATACTTTTTTCTCAGGTTTCAGGCCGAGTTTTCACAAAACACTTATAAATCAAGTGGTTTTAGTAATCTTTGCCTGTCATCAACTTTGCGGGGCTTTGTGGGAAAAGTTGATGAAAGGAAAGAGTTGTTGAAGAGGTTACAAGACCGTGTCATAAATTTCCCACCAACTTTATTAATTACCTGCTCCTCTGAATAAATGATAATGGACTAACTTTCACCCCCTCGTTTTATTTACCTTGTGCTTTTGTTTTTCGTACTTTAAAGGGCGCAGTCGTAGTCGCTTTAAATGGAAGTGATACAGCAGCACAAGTCTGTATGTGTGTGCGTGTGTGTGATGGTGGGGGCAGTTTCCTGACCAATGTGATTGAATTTTTATCGATTTTGTCAGTTTTAAGTGAATTAAGACCGAAGTGAGTAACGGAATACATATTTTAATAGCTTTTAATTAGCAATTTAAAAAGTTTTAATCACTAATTTTGTTTAGTTATTTATAAAACGTGAAATATTCACCCGCATGTCTAATTCAGATGCTAATATCAATATGGAATTCAAACCTTAATCACAGATTGTTGTTAATAAAAGATGCAATTGCTTTCTATGAATATTCCCTCGGAGTCTTTTCCATATTTTACTGCTATATACTCTACTTTCGCATATTGTGGCCTGCAGTTAAAATTTTCGTTGTTGGTTCGAAGTATAATGCATCGTAAAGATCGAAATTGGTCTTTTAAAGGCCTTGTGGCCTGTTTTCACTTAAGGATATTTTGAAATGGAGAAGTTTAAAGTTCAAAATATTTTACAGCTACTTCAAAATTAATTTGAAAATGAATGAGCTGAGTACTAAGTTTCAAGAGATACTTTCTTAATTTATAATGCTAAAGGGTTAAATTCCAAGTTCCAACATTTTTCCCTTAATGAACTTCAAATCGTGAAGGATTCTCGTGTTTATGCCTTCTGGTTTAATTGATTGAAAGCTGATATATCCTTTTGTAAAAGTGTAACGTCGATTTCCCAACGTCTTGGATGTTATTGATGAGTTTCTTTTTTGAGAAAAACATGAAAACGCACAAGAATTAGATAAGTTTTGATCGTGTATAGCTTCATGATGATTAGCCCTTGCCTGGAAACCGAAAACGGGGCAACGAACTGTCGGTTTTAATGTAAATAACTTTCCTAAAAACATGTTTTTGTCACATAAAATTTTCCAATTTTCTTTTATTTTATTTAACATTGCCCTATACTGCATATATGAATTATCCAGCAGACCCCTGTTTAACCTCGCATCGCATGGCTTCAGTACATACAGTAAATTTCACAATTTTACAACCGACGACACGTAATAATAGACATCGACCGAAATATACATCATTACAAAAAAAAACTACATCATTTTATACCTCCATAACATCATCATTGTGATAATACAGTCCTAAAACGTGGTAATAAACCAACACAAACTCATTTCCCTTACATACAGTACATTCTAGAATATCACCATTTAACAACAACAACTCGTCGTCACACCACTATAAATATAAAACCCAACATTTCAAACATAAACTGGACTTCCTCTATCCACCTTTAAATTTAATTCTTTTTTTTTTCTTTCCCCATTTAGTTTTAAGTGAGGTTTATTTGTGGTATCACGTGGCTTGGGTCCTTCCTTTCAATAGACTTGGTAATTTAAAGCATTCCATTGAAGACGTATATTGAGAGGGAGTGTTCAAACTTGAAGATGCATTGCAAGAAGCCCGCTTTTATGGCTGGTGTGAATAGTTGAGGGGAAGAAGATTACTTGAATGATGGCAATTGTAGTCTAACCCTTTCTCTCTCTCCTCTCTCTTTTTTTTTCTACTCTCCAATTCTCACCCCAGACCATTTTTATTGCCTTCTTTGTGAAATGGGAGGTTTTAAGAATGTTTTACAATTCATTTGTGAGTCTTATCCCAAGACGAAAGATGGTTGTAAACTTGGCACTTTAAATTGCCAATCTTCTCTAAATATCTTTGAACTATGATACTCAGGAAAATTTAAATTATAATTTGAATTAAAGTATTTTTTTTTTCCTTTTGTTTTTTTTTTCGCAGAGAGAAAATTATTTGTAGGAATGTTATCAAAAAAGTGCAATGAAAATGACGTGAGACTATTATTTTCCCCCTACGGAACCATAGAAGAATGTACTGTATTAAGAGATACGAATGGACAGAGCAAAGGTATGATTGATTTATTTTATATAAGAATAAAAAAAAATTATTAAATTGATATAAAATAAGAATAGAATAAATTTAAATCAAAATTTAACACGAGATAAAACACACACCGTTTGTCGATCTTTTTTATGTATAAATGGAACATTGTGTTTGATAACATTTGAAAAATCACTAGTTTGGATTGTGTTTTGTTGTAAATAATGCTTTTGTATAGTAGTTTTTGATATTGGTATCATATTTTATTATTTATATACATATCTATATTTACTTCTTTCGAGTAGTTACTTGTCATTCTGTTTCCTGGTTGCGTCCTATTTTTTTTTCCTTGTCTCTTCTGCCCACAGGCTGTGCCTTTGTAACATACGCTTCGCGGCAGTGTGCAATAAATGCCATCAAAGCCATGCACCATTCACAAACAATGGAGGTAAGGAACTGTATCTTTTATTCGTAACTTATGTGTTTCATATATTTTTTTTTCTTTTTATGTACAGTATGTAATTTTAACTGTTTTTTTATTGTGGTAAAGTAGAAACTCTATATCAGTACATAACCACACACATATTGCACTGAAAAAAAGCTATTTTATTTTTTCCAATGAAATTCTAGTACGAGAACAGCTAGATTTATTAAATTGTCGACTTTATTCAATTACATGTTGAAGATATTTCACGGGATTTGAAAAAAAATAAGAAAAAACATTTTTATTCCGAGTATTACACGCCACGTTTATTTTTGCTGCCGGCAATAAATCTATTAGGTGCGATTATTTGTTTGTGCAGATGTTTTTCGCATCATAGAAGGGTGAGATATCCTTAAAAAATTATTATTTTTACTCGGATTCACGAACATAAAACATACTTTGCATTTATATCACGTTCGGCAATGAATCAGGATTACTTTTAATGAATTTTAAACAAATTCGAACGAGAAAAGTTTCCTAAATACAAAAAAAAAGTATATTTCTATATTTTATGTGCGGTTAATTTCCTTTTTTATCAGGGGGGAGAGAAAAAGGGAGTGGTTTGATTAGGTGGTGGAGTTGGGTGCAAGAGGGGTGAATGGGTGAAAGTGTGGAGTGGCTCAAGATTGGATGCCCCCTGCACTTATCTCTTATTCACTCACTCACTTTCTATCTGTCCTTCCTCGTGCCACTCTTTCCTTCTCTTCCCTCCCTCTCTCCCTTATGCCTTTGGCTCTTTCTTGGCACTTGAAAATGCCACTAAACAAGTGCTGGTGAATGGAAATCCCATGTTAGGAAGCAACTGTTAATTACAACCCCTCCATTTCTCACCACATGCATTTGCACACTAAGGCTGACCCATCAAAAATTTAAAGGCCTGCGTTTTATCGAGGAGCTTTAAATGTTTTTCATTGCCAAAAGGTTTGAAAAGCCTTTCTACTGCCAGTTTGCGCTTTGGATGCAGTGCTGTGGAGGTTTGTAGATGCTGAAAGCACCATTACTGGGATAAAGATGTATAGAAAAGTTTTGCTCGTTATCTCTCAAAATGGCTGAGTCGTGTTTATGTTTGTTGTAAAAGATTTACACACCTGACGATAAGAAAAGTTGGTTTATGAACAGTTTTTTCACATGATAATCATTATTAAATAGAGGTTTTTGCTCTACCGGGTGTTACATATCGACATTACTACGTTTATCGTCTTGTTAAACATTAAAATCTCACATACAGATATGTTGTTACGTTTACTTTTTTGGTTTTGCATACAGTACGTATGAAAGTTTGTGCGCATGAGCAAGTCGTTCGTAACGACCTATCGCTTGATTTGATAGATCACACGTACGTCGGTTTTCACATCAAAGTACACGGACCGGCTCAAAGGGCGGGCGAACGTGTGGTCGCTCGGGGCGCCCAAAAGGCCCAGCAATGAGAATACACAGTTTGGCTTGTGAGCGGCATTTGCTGGCTAAAATAAGCTTGCGTGACATTCAACTGTACTGAATTGGTACATTATAACAAAACGTACATACCGTAAATCTTCTAAGAGTACACCCGCGCACTATTTGCAGAATTAAGTTTCCTCCCGGGCTTTATTAGAGACCCGCGTATTCATAAATCACAACAAAAAATTAAATTTCATCCAGTCATTTTCTAATTCTGTACTCACAACTTTGGTTCCTGCTCCAGGGAGT